>JAUMHL010000004.1:3278632-3320618 GCA_032362345.1 Sandelia bainsii
GTGGAGCACTTGACATTGATCAGTCTCTGGCTGAACGTGCTCCTCTGTCCAGCCAGGACACTGTGAAGTGGGTGGGATTGTCCAGGATTGAGAGGAGCTTGTACATCATCCTCCTCTAAGATACAACGTGTAGAGGGTCCAGCTCCACACCAACAGATGTGGTTGTACATGTGTTCAGTCTCATGCATTCATTATGCTGTTGGCTTCATTTATGCCTCCAGCTATAGACAATGTTGATTTAAGGATCTTGTCACGATGAAACTATTTGATGATGCGCCTTTCAACCCTTCAGTGCCAGTAATGGTATCTCCCTTTCTACCTTATCACATTAATTGCTTTAGATTAATCACTTGGTTTTTAGTGTATCAAAATAATAGTGCAGCTGAAACTGTTAGAAAGCAATTGGCGATTGTTTGTCAATTAGTCATTCAAGTTATTTTTCAAGCAAATTACCAAACATTTGATGGTTCCAGCTTACCAGGTAAAGTTCGGGGGTTTGACACTGTTGGTCAGGGAAAACACTTCACAGCATTTTGTACCAGAAGCTAAAGTGATTGGAGAAAATAGTTTATAGCCCTAAATAATAGCAATGTTTGTTGCAAACAAACCAAATATAATGTTTTAGGAAGACATTATACAAAGAAAAGTGAACCAGTCTTAACATTTGGTGTTATAATATATGACTAAAATGAATCTGTTAATCATCCAGTTAACTTTATTTTCAGTATATAATGTTGTAAATCACCTATATATTTTGGCAGAGAGATTCCTACTGATTTTCCTCACTTCAGAGACTTTATAGGATGCCCAGTTTGGCTCAGTTCGACCACTCAGACGCACACGATCATTCATAGAGTCCCATTAACATACTGACGTGGCTGGTGCACCCCTGCTGTTTCTCTGTCGTTTGTTGGCTCATATTCTTTTTGCCTGAGGAGAAACTGGAGTTTTGCTCCATCCTCTGAGCTATCGTCAATACTTCATGCAATCATATGGCAATATCATGGCGACATGTGGTGTTAGGATCCCTGCTGGCACATTTCATCACTCCATCTGATTCTGATTTGGCCTATTTCTCTGGATGTGGGCTAATGACACACACGAGGCTCCCAAGTCCTGTGTCAGTTAATAAAAAAAAGCTCTAAACTGAAGCGTAGAAATCACATTTGATCATGTCTGCACTTTCATTAAAGGATGAGTGTTGTATAAACCACAAAGATTTTTGATCTGTCGTTACATGTTGCAGCTTCACCTTTAAACACAGTAAAGTAGGCAAAGTGTTGACATCTTGAATAAAGCATCATGAACTAGTGAAACTTGTGCACTTGCTCATTCACAGAATTCCCCTTTTTTATTTACGTGAACCATGCATGGTGATGAAGAACTGTAGATTTCAAAGGAAAAGTCTACCCTTGGTGAATATCCTGTACTTGTACTTGTTTGGCTCTGCACTAGGGCAGCATTAAAGTTTAAACACAACATATCCTGAAATATTTATGACCCTGGTCTGGTGACAAGTTGCAACCAGAGTTTATCAAGCAGAAAAGATTCTCCTAGAAATTCAAGAGTCAGGGAGACAGTGAGAACACTGTACTGAGGCTGGATAAGGACAGCACTTCAGGAACAGACAGATTGGATGTTAATCTTTCTACTGCTATTTGAATGCTGACTGACAGCAGTTGATGGTAAGCCAATTACTAAAAGAAACATATGCAAATGTATGTTAACTGACGCCCGCAGGAATCAGAATTTTACGTGCAGATAGAGGAAGAAGAAACTGAACTATTTACTCTTCAAGTTTGACCTGTTACACAGTACTTTAATAAATGATAGTTTTACTTTATTGACGCAAGAAGTACTCATATCTTTTAATTTAGTAAAATTAACAAAGCCACGGTATAAAAATAGTCCTTATAAGTAAAAACTATTTTAGCACAATTTAGATTAGGTTATATTTCTTATTGCTATATTATTGCAGTAATGTAATTTTTATAAAGCAGTATATTATTAGTAGTAGTTTTTCTAGAATGACCATCTTTTTGTTGTATATATGCAAAATATTAATTTGAATAATAACTTTAGCTACCACTAAGTAAAATTTGTCCCACTGACATGTAGTACAGTAGACATATAAAGCAACAAAAAAATATACATGGTCAAGTAAAGTACAAGTAAATATGTTCTCAATTGCGATGCTTATTAATTATGTACTTAGATACATTCCACAACTAGTTTCTGTATACTTGAACTTCCTCCTATTTTGTTTGTGTGTGTTACGACTTTCGTTCTCTAGTGTTTGTGAACAAGGTTGTTTAAATATGCTTGTTCTGCAAACCAGGAATGTGGTTGAAAGGATTGGAAAGTGGGGAGAGCTGCACAGTAGTCTCCTTTTTTATTTCTGTCTTTAGCAGTCAAAAGTGTTCACTCCCCCACATTCTTAAACTCGTGGCTATTTATAGATGTCTTCTCATGAAAATTATTGGAATCATCCGATCTTTACCAGTATTGAATTATAGGCCTGTTGCATTTTGAGCAAAGAGGGATGTTTAGCCTTGATTTGGCAGAATAATTGAGGGTTTTTACACTCACATAGGCCATTTTGTCTTTTGCCATTCACTGATGTCCTTGGTTAAAATACAAGATAAATCAAGATTTGTATTCTCATGCCAGATTGATTTAGTCTTTCTAATACAATCTGGGGTTTAGCTTTTCTAAAGTTTTCTCATGTGAGATCTGTTCATTCGGTTTTCCAGGATCCATCAGTGACACAAGTAGGAAATACTGCTCCTCCAGGGTTGGAGGAGTACAATCCCTTCTCAGATGCCAAACCAGTAAGTACTTTTACAGTTTTTCCAGTGACATTGACAGTTTCACTCATTCAGAGGATTTATGTGGTTTGAAAATGATCTGCAGTTGCCATGAGAATATAAACACTCTTCATTAAGAATGTGTTAAATGGGAATTTAAATGACATTTAATCACTCATCAGACCTACATACTCTGAACGTTACACACAAATCAAAAGTGTGCCACTAAGTAGATTTGTAACTACATCATAATTACACTGCACAAATCGCCCTTAAATAAGGAACTGGTGATAATTCAGTCAGTCAGTCCTGGTCTGTTGTTTAGTTCTTGTTCTCTCTTCTTTCTTTTTTTTTTAAATGAGTTGTTTCAAGTACATTGAAAACGTAAAAAGAGATTCACTAATGCATAATAATTAAGACTGTATTGTTGAAATTATATACTGTAATTTTTAATATCTGACTACAAAGAAGTATTCTGCTTGATGAGTTAAAGTTAGTTAACCTTAGCTGAAGCTCAATGCTAACCTGATCAGAAGACAATTTGCTAACTCGGTGTCCGTCTTAAAAATTTGTTTGGGTTCTAAGTGGTTTCTTGTCTGGCAAGTCGTGGTGTCCAGATGTTACTGGTCAGATGCGCAGTGAGCAGAATGTACAGACTGTAGCATTGTTGTCTGTCATTGTTTCTTTAATGTCTGATGACCTATAATGGTCATTTTATTATTTAGTATAGTAAACATATTACATATTGTTCTGTGACTCAAATGTACATCATTTTATCTGGCACTTCTCTTCTTTTACTTAAAATATTGGATTATTCTACCTCTTCATGCATCTAAACGTTATTCAGATTAAACAGTCTGAGAGGTTCACTGGCAAAAGCCCGTGTTTGGTCAAACTGATCACTTTATCCAGTGATGGGGGAAACAAGGACATGCTACTTCTTATAGATGTATAAGATAATCTAAGATCAATGAATGGTTTATTTGCTGAAAAACACAGTGAGATACAGATAAAGGTAGTGAGTACATATTTAATCTTGTTGAATGGTTTTGTGTATCCTGACTCCAAGTGGATGCTAAATGATATTACAAAGCCTGTTCTCTTCTTGCCCTAAAGAATGTTTTATGAAATGTTTTGTCGCCATGATAATTTTTTTATGTAATTTTTCTCAGTTTTATACGTGAAGGTCATTATTATTCATAGGTAAACATTCTTAACCTTTTACATTACGTCATTCACATTTCACATTATACAGCTTTTATCAAGAGCTGTTGTGCTTGGATTTGAATAAAATCCACAACTAACTTTGACTCTTTGAGTTTAAGATGAGGTTGAAAGCACAGCACTGCTAAGTGGAAGAGCAGCTGCCAGTTACAACTGTGCTTTTCTATATTGTTCCTGATCATTGTCAGTATTTTTAGCATAGTAACTTCCTCATTTTGTAGCATTTGGGACATCATACAAGACTTTTATGACTGTTTTGCAGTGTCATAGATTCGTCAGACTCTTCCAGTGAGCAAATGCTGCATTCAGTCGTAATAATAACAAGATTTGAGCATAACTGCATATATGTTTTCTACCACAGACAGCTGCGGGTGCAGCACCCAAGACTGCAGCTCCCACCATCAACACACAGCCGGCCATTATGAAGCCCACAGAGGAGCCTCCAGCCTACTCACAGCCTCAGGCACAGGTACAGTGTTACTGATCACATCTGGACTCGTACATTGAAGAAAAAAAACAGGTAGTTCCTCTAGCTTTATCCTTTATGGTCCACTGAGAAATATCAGGTTTAACAGACAAACTTTGACATTGTCACCATGCAGAAATGATTCTGTGTAGGCGTGTGTAACCTAGCAAGGTACAACATCACTACACTAATAATTCAGTATCACCAGCAGAGATTCTGGCAGTATATTGGAGGGAGAAAATGTATTAACATGATGGCTGGTTTCATGTCGAGTTTGTGCACAGAAAAGCAGCTCACCATGAGGCTGTTTCTATCTGTGGCTGGGCTTTGTAGTCGAGGTTTGGAGAAAAATCCAGGCAAACACAGGAAGTAACTTGTGATTGTGCATCTCATTTATAGGCAGACTCCTCGGAACATGTTGCTGTGTTGTCTCTCCTCCTGTAGAGAATTGGGTATATTCCAAAAGTAGAAACAGAAAATACCTAATGAGCTGAAAACAATAGTAAAGCAAACGGCCTGACATCACACATATATACACACACACACACCACTGTGCTTTTACCACTGTGTTGACAATGTTTTCCTTGGGTGTATAGGAACAGACACGAGCAGCTGCCGAGCTGTTGAGGCGACAGGAGGAGTTGGAAAGGAAGGCTGCGGAGCTGGACCGCAGAGAGAGAGAAATGCAGTCACTCAGTGCTTCAGGAGGTCAGACACTGACATGCTGCTGCAGATCAGTTGTGTCAAAACTAAAAGAAAAACAGCCATTCTGTTAAAATGGAAAGATGCTCCCCCGCCCACTCATTCGCAATGGCTAGCAAACATTATGTCCTGCCTAAGATTAGAAAAAATTAGATACTCGCTTCAACATTCCAGTAAAAAACTCTTTGAAATATGGGATCCTTTTGTGAACGCATTTTTAGAATTTGTAAAGAGAACAGTGTTTCCCCTAAGTTTACAGCATTTGGGGGGGGTTACGTGCGCGTGTGTGTATGGGGGGGGTTACGCACGCGCGTGTGTGTCGGGTTGATGCGGTTCCAACCATTCGCGGGATTAGCCCCTCTTCTGTTTCCCCAGCATTGACGCGCGTCAAACCTTTATTCACTTTCTGAATTGATACGTCTCGGCCACCGTACTTTCACTATTTATCTCGGTTGTGATTCTGTTTGGGTAAATTTGCAGCGGTTATTGTATATTTGAAATATGCAGATATCCCCGATGGAGCACACGAGGACAGCGTGTGGAAAAGTTCACAAAATAATTTACTGTCACATTCTGACCGATTATGAATCTGTGTCGGGGACAATTAATAATCATGAATAATTAATAAAGTTAGCGCTGTGGACCCCTGCAGAAATGCACACAGAAGTTCTCACTGTGGAAATATTTATATGGATCCTTTTACGCGATGTCCCCAAACGCACAAGAAATAATTCTACATACAGCTGGAAGGTTCCAGACTGTAGAAATATGTTATTTAATGCTAGAAACATAAGAACATAACAAGGAAAATGCACTAAAGTCATATAAATAGATGGTTTCATTTGCTAAATATCAGCTGTACAGTGGAAATATGATTGTAAAAAAATTGCGCCGCCAGTGCCGATGCATGTGTGTTTTGGCCTTTATGCTTTAAAAGTCATATTTCCTGACGCGCGCTCTCTGTGTTCACCTGTGTGTGCACGCGCGTGTGTCTTTGTGTGTACGCATCGCGGCAGAACTCCGCTATGCGTGATACAGAGAGACAGAAGTGACGCAGTCATGTAAATAAGACAAATAACATGAGGCTGTTTAGTTAGTTTATTAAAAGAACAATGTACAGACCTGTTCTATAGGAAAGGAAACCTGAAATGACGGGGCGCCCCCCTTGTATAATGGTAGGGGAAACACTGGATAAGATTATTAAAATTAGTCTAAGTATATATTACTTATATATATATATTATATATATTACTTACTTTTGTTTCTGGAGGTGACTGTTGGCAGCGACTGGGCGGGATGTGGGGCTCCTTCTTTTCTTTTTTTTCTTTTCTCTCTCTTTTTTTTTTTTCTACCTGTTCTGTTTTGTTTCCTTCTTTTTGTACTTATGTCATCTACAAAGTGATGTTATTGTTAGTGAAAACCCATGCTTCCCTTCAATGTAACCTTTTACTCTTTTGTATGCCGTGTTTAAAAACTTTAATAAAAAGACTTTGGTTAAAAAAAAAAAAAACTAAAAGCAAAACTGAAGCAAAACATAAAGACTGGAAGAAGGGGGGAAAGCAGCTATTGTGGCTCTGTCAAAAAAGTGCAGAGATATCAGCTGTAACTATTTTCAAGCATTTAAAGCATTTAAATTTAACCATAAAATCTGGTTTGTAGACTTTACGAGTTTACGCTAAGTTAAACTCCTCTTCTAATACTCAGTAATAGTACAGTCCCCAAAATGTGGATCTGTTCCTTTAAATTTCCGTCGCTTCTCTACAGATGATGTGCATATTATTACTGTCTTGCAGGTTGTTCATATTTTAAACCACATTAGGCACAAAACTCAGTGGTGATATTCTGAAAAGCAACAAGTAAAACATGAACCCACGTTTCTTTAGAAACGTCAACGTACTCACAACTGTTTTCGGTTTGTCTTGTTTCAGGCAGGAAAAACAACTGGCCTCCCCTCCCAGAGAAGTTCCCTGTAAGCCCCTGTTTCTACCACGACATTACTGTCGACATTCCTGTAGAGTTTCAGAAAACGGTCAAGATCGTGTACTACCTCTGGATGTGTGAGTAATATTTTTGGATGCCTTTTAATACAACATTGGTCTGATATGTTGTTTTTGTGAGTGAAACAGATTTTTTTGTCCCCAGAAGATTAATTCTACTGACTTCTCTTGTCCCCTCATTTGTCTTCTAGTGCCTTCAAAAGAAATTTCTTGACAACAAGACAAAATATGCTAATGTAAAGATGTTGGCATTTAGCTCTAAACACTGCTCTGCCTGCAGTCTCAGACATACAGTAACTATATTATTCTAGTTTTATTTTTTGTTGACCACTAGTAATGAGGATTACCAGTGTGTCTGTTTCTGGTCGTGGTGGGGTGCACACGCTCCACGGGGGAAATCGGGGGGGGGGTCAACAGTACTAAAGTAACAGAGTATAGTCAGTACGAAGGTAATTAATTAGAGTCAGTTCAAGTAATCATGTTTATAGTATTCAAGCAATGGATGAAAATAGAAACTTTTTGCCCTTTATGCAGCCAATAAGGCAAATGTTAATCTTCCATCTATACAAGAATAATTTTGGAATAACGAGGAATTATGACTCCCACAGTCTTTTTGTTGGAATGATGCACTCCCTGTGATTTGGAGAACTAGAATACAGGCTGTGAAAGCAGAGAAGATTGGACTACAGATTGTATAGTAGTCAAGTAACAGTTATATAATACAGTACAGTAAAATACAATATAGTACATGAGTGCGTATGGCAGACTAACTCCACAGGGACAGGCACACAAAACTGGCACAAATATTGTAAAAGCTTAAATTTGTCTGTGTGGATAAGAAGACACAATGACACTGAAGAAACGCTCCTGAACTTGATGAACCTCCTGAGCCATCTTGATGAAGCCTCAGCCAATCAGAGAGCAAGAGTTAACAAGGTGCTTACGTCGCCACAGTAACGGACCCACAGACACTGAGTGTCTGTGTTACTAGAAACCCTGCATGCTTCTGAAACTGAAAATCCACTGAGCAATAGTTCAGTCGCGGGGCACGGGCACAGGGCCCGAAGAGGGCGGGGGGGGGCACACGTTGTGCGGGGGGGACACTGACACAGACACTGAGTGACTGTGTTAGTAAAAACCCTGCATGCTTCTGAAACTGTGAAAATTCACTGAGCAATGGCTTAAGAAAACCTTATATTTAAGCAACAAGCATAGGTCATATTGGGAAAATAAAGCAGACTTCACGTCAAGGTTTCAACAAACACACTGACACCTTGTTTGTGTCGAAATTCCAAGAAATGAGGATTTTATGGTGAGTTCAAAATAAGGGGTGATCTCTGATCTAGAAGAGAAATCATACTTTGAAATACATGGATCTCTATGCGAGAGAAAATGGTACTGTATGGACATTTGGACACTTTTCTCAAAAACCGTAAGTCCTGTCACTATGAGAAGCATATATGTGGAAAGAGGACAAGTTTTCCTTCGTTTTGATGTACAATGTTTATTACAATTGTTTATGAAAGATGAAAAATGACTGAAGAAAAGAAGCAAAGAAGTTGCTCTGAGAATCTTAGTGTGAGTGACATCACCACTCTAGCTGCACGCAATACACACTAATGGAGAAGAGAAGAAACAGCAGAAATCAACTAAAACTGCTCAAACTCAAAAAGTATAAAAGATACAAAGAAGCTGATTTAAAGGTAGAAAGTCTCTAGTCCCGTTTAAAGTTGAAATGAAGTTTCTAGGACAAACGATGATGACACAGGACGATGACGAAAAGAGGAAAGTTGAGTGAAGTTGAATGATGACTCCCATTGAAACCCATTCAAAAAAAAGATTTTGTCTAAAAATTAATTAAAATTAATTAAAGAAAATAAAAGATAGAGACAAGAAAAGTAATAGCACACCATTCCTAAGGAAGACGCACGATTTGAAGTTGGAACGAAGGGCAAAAATAATAATAATAAAGTGAAAAAGGGGATAACAATAGTGCCTCCAGCTCTACCACAACTACATTTCTTCCCTGTAAAGCCTTTACAGCTCAGTCCTAGTGATGCAATTCAGGGGGTGAATGACATCTAGTGGAATTGAGTAGCCACATGACAAAGGCACATGCTGAAGTCATGTGGACTGATGAAGTGACTTGGTCAGATGATTGCTTAAAGATTGGTTCAGTTGCTTCAGAGAACATTGGATAATTTAACGTCCTTTAGTTTATTTGCGTATGAATGTTTGGTAAAAAGCTCAGAATATGATACTTTCTGTTGGGCGGGGGTGGGCAACAAGCTTTCAAGTAGAGACAGATCTTGAGAACAAATGTCTCCCTAACACCCCCAGTCAGTTCTGGCATGTAAACCAGCACGCTCATGTCATATTTCACACATTGATGTAAGGTTCCCTCCCTCACAAGAGTCTGCAACTGTACATGCAGAATGTTTTAACCATGCAGCCACTGTTTAGAACCCTGAGAACAGATTTTAATGATGAATAATTCAAACATGAGTGCGTGTTCTGTTCTCAGTCCTGCACAGTGTTACATGTTGAAACACTAAGTGCTAGCGTTTCCTTTATTTCCACCCTGAGCTTGACTTGGCGGAACATTGGACACTGCTTCACAAACGTACTCAAGGCTGCCACACTGTCCCACTTTTCTTAAAAGCTCCAGCAAGATATTTACTGTACTTTCTTGTTTTCCTCTCGCTGCTGTTTCCCTTCAGTTCACACCGGGACACTGCTTGCTAACTTGATCGGCTGCCTGGCCTGGTTCTGTGTGGACGCAACACGTGGGGTGGACTTTGGCTTGTCCATCCTCTGGTTCCTGCTCTTCACACCCTGCTCTTTTGTCTGTTGGTACAGACCACTTTATGGAGCATTCAGGTAAACAATGCAAACACACAGTATTTGCAGATAAAAACATCCTTACTGGATTAAGAGTGCTGGATTAAACACCTCTAATCCAGTAGGGGAGAAGCAGAAAGTAAGCAGCAGTGTGGGATCACGACAGCAATGGCACAGTAGAGCTTGTCCAGCTGATATAGCACCTACATATTGTTTGGTTCTTAAGCATAACAGGGAGAAGAGTTCCATTTAAAGCTTTTATTTTTTGGGAATATTGGTTCAGCATGTTCCTCAATCTTTATCAAAGCAGAAATAGTTAAAAATTTACCGATTACACCTTGTAGCAGAGAACACAGATATTAATATTAAATATAAATCATAAAAATAAAATGACCATGCAAATTATTTCCCCCAGGATGATGTTATTCTATTTGAACATTATAAAAGGTTGTTAGTTAAAAAGTAAAATTATATGTAATGTTTAACCTGATTCAAAGTTTAACAGTCTAATATGTATTTCTGTTAGTGTAAATACAAATGTTTTTCCTTGGATGCACAAATAAAGCCACTGTTTAATGCTATTTCATAATTCTGTCGTTTTCTAATCTTTTAATATCCTGTGTTTTCTCTTTCTGCAGGAGTGACAGCTCCTTCAGGTTTTTCATTTTTTTCTTCGTGTACATCTGTCAGTTCGGTATCTACGTCCTCCAGTGTATTGGCATCACTGGATGGGGTGCCAGGTGAGAAAACAGGACAAGAAGAGACACTGAAAACGATCATTTGGGCAGTATTGTGTGTCTCAGTTTTTCTGTAATTCTCACTGCCACTAATTCCAGACAAGAGACTGTAAATTGTATTTGCTGGTTTTCTGAATTTTTTTTCAGCTGTGGATTAATACATGACTTTTTGTGTTTAGTGGGTGGATTTCAGCCTTGACTGCTCTGAATGGCAGCATCCCAGTTGGCATTATAATGATCCTCATTGCTGCTCTCTTTACCTCACTGGCTGCCATGTCCCTCTTCATGTTCAAAAAGGTACAAGAATTCATAAGAAGGTCAAGTAGAAAGTCAACTTTAGCAACCTTTTCAGGCTTAATTAATCTGTTTTTACCCCCATCTGCCCTTTGATTTTATCAGATCCATGCAATGTACCGTACCACCGGTGCCAGCTTCGAGAAGGCCCAGCAGGAGTTTGCCACAGGCGTCATGTCAAATAAGACGGTGCAGACGGCCGCCGCTAACGCCGCCTCCAGGGCTGCACAATCATCCTTCAAAGAGCAGATCTGATTGAGCCCGAGTGCTCGCTCATCTCTCCATCCAACCCTCAACCTTCCCCTCCTCCTCCTCCTCCTCCTCTGCTCACAAGTGCAACACCCAGCTTCCACTTGAGCCAAGTGTCCTGTTTGAACACATGGGAAGTCCACCAGCCTGCTGAAACTATCGCCGTGGTTTATACGAGGACTCTACAGTTGGCCATCCAGTCAACTGTGATCTGCATGTTCAGGTTGAGAGAGAAAACCACTAAGGGGATCATTTAAACAGGTTCATGGCTCTCTCCTGCTCAGATGTTTCTGTCCTACCCTATCTGCCCCAGCAACATTGTGCACTCTCATCTCTGACTCTGGGATCCCTCACCTACACGCCTCCTACCACTCGACCGGTGTGCTCAGCTTTGTTTTTCTGTGTGAGTTTGTGTGTGTGTGTGACCAACTAAATGAATGTTTGTGTGCCTCTTTACATGTTGTGGATGCCTTGAGGCCTGTGTGTGTCTGTCTGTAGACAGATTCTAATGTAGCTGAACCAAGCTGGACTTTCTAAAGTTACCTGGGCATTTCCCACCATCAGCCATCTCAGAAGTTCTGTGCACCCTGTGTGTCTGAGCTTCTCTTTAATTTATCAGCCTGATCACTACTTCCTGTCTTTACAGCTAACTTATCCTTGGACTAATGGAAGTTATCTTGTTCTCTCTAGTTGTCAGTTAATGCATATTCAGCAGCATTATTCTCAGAGTTATTTTGCTGCTTTCCTTGAATTCATAACTTAACACTGCTGCGCCCCGGTGGAGGGTCTTTGTATTGTTGAAGATGAATGCTGTGCATTCCAGTTCACTGCCTTGCCTTCTTTTTCATTGCTTTCCTCAGAATTGGGTTTGAGAAAATGTCGTCTTGATCCTTAAAGTGATGCTTCACCCAACATCTTTCAGTGTCTTATCAAGTATCAAATATTCACCTTTGTCCTTGTGGGCTGGAGAGCTGCAACTAATCATTATTTTCATTATCAAACAATCTGTGAGGGAGATATATTGAAATTACTAAAAAAAAAAAAAACACACCAAAATATTCAGTTTATAATGATACAAGACAGAGAAAAGCCAACAACTATTGCACTTGAGCCACTCCTGTGGATTTAGTCCAGCCTGAAATATCCCAACAACTATTGGATTAATTGCCATAAAATGTTGTCCTGACTTTTTTGGTCCAGAGAGAATCAATCATAAAGCATGTAATGTAATGTAGTTTTTCATCTATTGCAACCATCAATATCTGTAAAACAAATTACTGTGCTAATTATCAAATGTTAGCATTCCAACACAGTAAAGTAAAATGGTGGAAATGGTAAATATTACACCTGCTTGTTAGCATTCTCACAGTGGCATTCAGATTAAAGTACTGCTGTTACCATGACTGCAGAGTTAAATAGTAAAACAAAATGCATGTCACAATTGCCCGAAGGAGTTGAGTCTTGTCTAAAAAATAGTCCAAAACCCAAATGCATTTGGTTCACAATGGTGCAAGACAGAGAAATGTAGCTAGCTATGCCAGGGGTGATGCTTGTTGCCATATTTTGGTATGTATGGTATGTATATTGTCATCATATGCATAAAAGTGGAATGAGATGTTCATGTTGATTGCTTTTTTTCCACATTGTAAAAATGTAGCATGGTAGGAATTAATTTTAAGCAGTTTTCTCTGCACTACAAAGAGACTTTGAACAGTCCTCTCTCCCTACTTCAAGCAATGTTTGATGAAGATTTATTTTGGGTGAAATATCACTTTAAAGTTTGCTCTCAAGTGTTTGTTTTGCTTGAAATATTTTGCCTATAATGATCTACATATCCAGTTTGAAACCACAGCAAGTTGCACTTTAAATGTGGTCATTAGATTCTTTGTCTGCACACTGCAATCAGTGCAAACGGAAGGATATTTCGAACATTGGTCTCATGCCTTCCTGCTCATTAATGTAGATTCTTAAGTCATACTGTACGTGTGACGTGCACCAGCTGAGTTCTGCATTGTTCTCACATTATGCCTAGTGTACCCTCTGTGTCATTTTCTCAAAAATAAATCTATGAATGACACTGTTCACTAAGATATTCTGTATATACAGCTGCATGTTTATACAGTTGATATTTTCTGAAGAGTAAAGTGTAACTTGTCTCCAATTTGTGCACTGGAGATTTACCTCAGTTTTACTCAGGATGTACTCTTGTCTTGCATGACGAGGTTAGCAATTATATGATTAATTGTACAAAACCAGACATTGACTAGCCCCTGCTTTTAGGTATATGTGCTGCACAACATTATATTGCTATAAAAATGACCTAAAAATATCACAGAAATATTGATGTAAAGTTCTGGTAATCGCTTGCTTATTCCTAATTTGAGAATTGTGGATTGTTCACTGGATTCCAGCAAAACCAATCAAATCAACGTAGGGTTGTTCTTTTTGCCCTCTTTATTTTCTTGTATGTAGTCATCAAAATTCTTATTTTTTTCCCTTTTACCTACTAAAATGTCTTCGAATGTGTTTTTTTCAGTACAGCGTATGACCTTGTGTTGGTTCAGTGGAGGCTGCAAAGCGGTTTTTCAATGTTTGACTGCGTCTGATCAATCTGTCTGTTGTATGTATGTATGTATTATGTGGGAGTGTATATTGAGGGAACTGGGGCCTTTAAATCTTAATCTGTGTGCAGGGCAGAGTCTTTGGTCCTGGGATCCTTCTTGACTCCTGCAGACTTGTATTTTAATCTGGTGAGGCGTCCTGCAACATGCCTTGTTTTGCTCTCTGCTGTTTTTGCTTATTTAAATTTCACACTGGCTTAATTTGATCCAGTACATTTGCTGTATGTGCAAAGCAACATGAGATTATTCCTGAAAGAATCGCATTGAATGGCATCTACAAATTCTTTGTTATTTTTGACTTGCATATAAAAACATGATAAATGTTAGAAGTGTTAGGCTGCAATGCAATGTGAACTGCGTGATGTACTGTGGGTGGACTATGGCTTTAAGCTGTGCTTTATAATCAACATGGTATGTGGTACAAACACTGAGAATGAAATGTAACTTTTCATAAGTATCTAACAATGAAATTTTAATGACATTATTGAGAAAATACTAAGATATGTTTGTATATTTTGTATGATTGACAGATGGTCGGCTGTTTGCTCTGAATTTAAGCGTCGAATATCACCCTCAGTCGCATGTTGAGTAGCTTGAGTTTTGTATTTATTGTATTAACACTAAATAAAATTCTTCTTCTGTATATGGTTCATGGTTTCTGTTGAATTTGTACCGTATGTGGTGAAAACATCCAGACAAACCAAAGATCAGAATATTTCAGTTGGCTTGCACCAGCAGCAGAAAACCAGATGAGGTCAGTAGTTATCAAGGATGAGACTAAGTTCACTTTACTAGAAATGTTTTGCAGGTTTAGTTTGTTAGGCAGCAACTTGGTCATCCTAAAATTTGCAAACATTTAAATACATTTTAGCAGTTTAGAATATTGGAAAGGAGAATATCATCATGCATGGACAGCATGTAACTACACCTTTATCCCTGAACTGCTCAGAAGAGAGTTATCAGAGGGCCGGTTTATAAAGAAAATGTTTTTATAGAGTTAAGGTGGAACACAAACGAATACTATAAGTCATGAGAAACAAAAAGCTAAACAGAAATGGTAACTAAACAATATAATGCCAACTAAACAGTGGTGTGATTTCAAGCTTGTTAAGGATTACGAAGGAACGTAATATAGTTTTCTATTTAAACCGTACTCCAAAATGTATAAACTGCTCTAATGAAATACTTCACTGATCCACTTGGAATTGTTTTTGGGCATATCAGCACTACTACAGGGTTTTAATGCCTTGTCCAACAACAGCTCAACATGTAGACAGGAGAAACCGGGAATCGAACCACTGACCCTGGGGTTCATCGACAACTGTTCTGTCCTAGTTAATTAAATTACTGTATCGCTCGTGGTCAAGAATCCACTCTGTATTTCCTCTCATTTCCACAGAAAGGTGTTTTAGCATTGTTTTGGTTTTACAGCCTGCAGCTTTACTGTGCAACTTGTTTTCAGCAGCAACAGACAGAGGTGGTCAGAGAACAGACACTGTACATTTATTACCTGCTCAGCACTGTAAAAGCAGACAGTTAGCAACTAAAGAAGAGCATTTAACAGCTAAAGAGCTATAGATCTCCAATAAGCCCAAAACAGAGATAAAGTAAGAATATTGCTAGAGTATAGTAGGTACAGTACCAGTTGAGTTATACAGTAGCTGTAATGCAGTAGTGAATATAGTAGTTGTAACGCTTTTGTACTAATAGCTGACTAAAAACTGAAAACAAATCCCCACTGAGGATTCTTTGTCTATTTATCATATTTTGGATTAATAATAACACTAATACTGTTCTTTTTTTTCCACTCACCCCAACCGGTCGAGGCTGATGACCGCCCCACCTGAGCCTGGCTCTGCTGGAGGTTTCTTCCGTTAAAGGGAGATTTTCCTCTCCATTGTCGCCTAGTGCTGCTCAAATGATGCTGTTGGGTTTTCTTTCTAATTCTATATATGGTTATATTCTGTTAGGTCTTAAACCTTAAACACTGTAAAGTACCTTGAGATGACTTTTGTTGTGACTTGGCGCTGTATAAATAAACTGAATTGAATTGAATAATACAAAATATAGTATAAAGATAATACTTTAGTTATCGACAGTGTGACATTTACAAGCTAGCCAACAGTATGTATAATACTTCAAATTATAATTATTAGATCTAAAACACATGATCAGCACAGCTCAACATAAGTATTTACCTAATACTTTTGTACTTGACTTTATTTTTTTACCTCTCTTTAATGGATCATGTTTAAATGAAAGTTGTGGCAGATCTTGTTTCTTTTTTTATTCTCTGTTGTAACATTTGTTGAATTACAGTGGCATTGATGGACCTGTTAAAGAAGCTGTATAAAATATACACACTTCAGACAATTTCAAGCCAAGTGCTGAGTCCTTCACGGTCTGCTCAAACAATCCTGTGTGAAATAAAGCAGAGCAACACTCTCACAGAGGAGGAAACTAGTAGCAGACCAAATTGACTGCCAACAGGAAGGGGCACAGAGGAGGAATAACAATTTCTCACAGACTCAAGGGCTTCTCCTCTTTAATGCCTTTCATACTTGTCAGGAGTGTGTGAAAATAGCCACAGTCTTCAGCCTGCTGTTACCTGTCTTTGCAGGATTCCTCTGGTTGTCAGCTGCTTTGCTCACAGCCGTCCCTGGGTTGATTCATGATTCAGATACGATAAAACATTTGATGCATTTAATTTATTGTTTCTATTAGGGTGAATCCCTTCAGTGAGTGAAATGTATAGCTCAGCTATTAGAGGAAATGAGGCTGGGCGAAGGGAAGTGTATGATTGTGGTCGGCAAGTGGCCCATACACATGCACAATCACACCTTAAATTAATTGCAGATCTACAAATTTTAACTTTACACTGACAGTTTGAGTTTCATTAAATTATATGCAGTAGTGTATATGTGTGTGTGTGTGTGTGTGTGCTGCAAGCAGAATTCAACAATTATGACTCCAACTGCAATGTTCACTGAAGAAATTGTGTAATGCATGAAAACGCTTTTTGGTCATCTACAAAGCCAAACACAACCCTCAACCACAAGCTGACCTCTGAAAGAAATCTAAGCCATGAATAATTAATTCAAAGTATGTATTTTTAGCCAAATGGTAAAAAAACTGGACACTGTTTTGCCTTTAAATGTTTCGCCAGACGCATTAAAGAGAAATCACCTTGTACTGTGACTCACTGCACCAAAAACAAGATGTTCAAACCTCTTTTGAGAGTTTAAAGCAACAATAACTAATAGTTTTCTTCACAATTTTAATGTGAGAGAAATACATTCTTCCCCTTCCAGGTGTGAATGGAAGCAAAACTCAGAGGCTCTGTCTCCCCTTATTCTCATCATCTCTGACTCTGTCTAGAAAAAGGAAAATAAGAGGCAAAACTAAAAGGGTCTGGCAGTGAAAGGCTGGCCCGAGTTTCTGCTGCACTCTTCAGATTGCACGATTTGTCTTGTGCCTAATCTGGAAGTCATCAAGTGCTGTGTTTAGTTTGAGTGCGCTGGTGGAGGAAGGGTTGTGCCAGAAGCTTCTCTGTAGTCCACATGGAGGGAAGAACATCTGGGGAGGGAGTCGTCACTTCATGATCTCACACACACAAATCCATAGATACTGTATAAATACACACCGGTAGTGCACAAGTAGCCGGGGAACAATGGAGCAAATAGTTGGTAAAGGCGGGAAATGTACAGTTCTTGTAGGGAAGTACTTAGACCAAGTAAATATTCTGCATTTAATAACCTACTCATGTACAGAGGTACTGGTACCAAGATGTATTTACAAGTATCAAAAGTAGTCTTTCTGCAGAATAATGTCTTGTGTTACTAAATTTTACTGCTGGGTTTTACTACTTATATGTAGACACAGTTTAGTCCAGAGGTTCCCAGACTTTGGGTGAGTCCCATGGATATATTATAAGAACCCTTATAAGGGCCCCTCCAAAGGGTCACATTATAAATCTGATCAAAACGTTCCTGCAATAAAAAATTGGCCCAGAAATTAGGTATGTTCCTCTGGAAATTAGGTTTGAAAAAGTACGGGTGGTCTTATATTTGTGGACGAGACAATTATGTGTTCCCAACATTAGGTGAATGGTCTTTTGTTTGGAGAGAGTACCAGTGCAACACGGTCTTCCACAGAGAGTGTTGCATTAGGAGTTCTTTCTAGCTTTAATGTTACTAAGCTAGCAAATGTTTTCACTCTGCCTGTTTCTGATGTGTACCAGCCACAGAGGAAATACATTTATCATGACTAAAAACGAGTTCACAGTGTTGCAGCTGACCGCTTCATGAATCGACAGGAGGCCTTTCTCTACTGTGCTGACCTTCCTTTTTGCCTTGTATCATGTCCTTTTCCATTCGCTGTTCTTTCTGTGTCAGAAGTAGGAGAGTGGAAGCTATAGTCATTTGAGCTTTCAGTTACATCTTTGGTTTGATCCGATGCCGCCGTGCGTCCAGGAAGAAACGCAGGATTCTTCACCAGCACCATAGTTCAGAGGCATCATCTCTAAGAAGACCACGGCTTGAACTAGTCAGACTTTTGTGTTCAGAGTGACGTCCCTGCATTTGAGACTTCCATCCAAACTCCTCACTGCACTTTTGCCCAAAACAATCCATCGTCAAATGTCCTGGCTGCTTGTTGCTTCTTTATTGTTGCTGATCAGAGTAGACCTTAGATCTTCACACCAAGATTTTCAAGCTATGATCTTTGAGACATCTGCTCACCAAATTCAAGTTGTCCTCGCTTCCAGCTAGTGTGGTCATAACATCAACACAGTGAAGACTGAGCGAAGACCAAATTTTATACTGTCATTTTTAAAATGTTCCCCAAAACATTTGCCTTTTGTATATATCTATACTACTATACATCTTAGGCATCAGAAACCTATAAGATTTTGTAATGAGGGGACACAAACCAAAAAGACTGGGAACCACTGGTTTCCTTTAAACAGTAAAATGTTAATTTGTAAACTGTAGCTGTCAAATGGATGTCAAGCAGTATAAAGTACAATATTCACAACTGAAATGTAGTGAAGGAATATAATATAGTGTCATAAAATGGAAATACTCAGAAGTACAAGTACCTCAAAATTGAACTTAAATACATGTACTTTGTTAATTTCTAGCGCTAAATATGAGGAAAACACACACACACACACACAGTTCAGTTCTGCATCAGTGGAAAAACTGATCGCCCGCTGGCTGGAAAACCCACTTGCTGCATGTCCTCCCTCTCCTCTTCTTCTTCTTCTTCTTCCCCACAACCAGGACTTCGTTGGATAAAAACTCAAACCAAGCTTTATTTCCCCCCCCCCCCTTCTCTTTATTCGTTTGGCAGAAACAAATGAGAACAGATCGCTATCTATGACTCAACAGACTCCCTGAAACCAGACATTACTAATAACAGCAATACTTCATTTACGTGTCCTCATCGTTCAGTCCATCTCCTTGTGCACAGATTACAGGATGTCTGCTGAATGAGGACCAGACAGAGACCCTTCACAGGTCATCTTTGAGCTTAAGCTACGATTCAGCTCACTTCATTTTAGGATTCTGCAAAACAGAGGACAAACAAAATGCACCGCAGAGCTTCCTTTGCGCAGTCTGTGTTTCATCGATATTTTCCCGCAAACAGATTAATCATTCAAAGAATAGTACATTCTCTAAGTTTTAAAGGACATCCACTGTGAGCTAAAGGTAATTTATCTGTGTGAGTAGTTTATTCTGACTGAGTAGTGGTTCCCTTGTTGAGTTAATACTCACATGTGGCAAACAGTTAACAGATCCAGGTTTTCTGTTTGTGGTCTGGTGACAAAAACACCAGTGTTTTTTGTAGTTTTTTTTCAAGGCAAGAGTGACTTCATCAACCCAGCCTGGATCAAGCTGACCATCATTCAGCGATCATAACTATGTACAAAATATATACCGTATAATCACACTTATTTACAGAGCATGTGGTGAGAGACAAAGCCTCTCGAGGCATTCCACATGGTGACACATGAATACAATAAAAGGCACAGCACCTCTAGTGGCAGAAGGACAAAGACACACTTAGAAAAAAAACTTGGCACTTGTAGATTTCTCCCACATGAACACCAAACAGAGGCAAAAAGAATCAGTTTTAGTGGTAAACAATGCAGTGGCCTCCATTTCACGAGCCAGCTTCATGAGAAACGACACAGGAAAAGGTGTCTCATTTCTTCTCCTCTTTCTCCGCTGCAGGACTGAAGTATCAGAGCCCTCAGAGGAGGCAAATCAGGCTCTTGCCCTCCTCGATCTCCTCTTGGACCTTGTCACTGGAGGTGGCGATCTCGGCCTGTGCGGAGAAGACAGCGCAGATGAAGGTGAGCACGGTGCCACCCATGGCGGTGTAGAAGGCCCAGCCCATGGAGCAGAGCCCGGCCCGGTAAGGGGAAGCGTCAGGCCCGCAGTACAGCTGAACCTTGTCTGAACCCCAGCCAGCAGGGTACAACATCAGACCCAGGATCAGAAACAGACCTGCAGGAAGGAAAAAACAGGGAGAAGGAACATTAGATGGATACTGTCGTTTGGCCTTAGAATTAGCAGCTTCTTGCAAACCAAAGAGAGACTCCACATTATGGAGTTTGCAAAACAAAAGGCTATAAGGTTGTTAACATTACAGGGGTTTATCTTCCTGACAACTTGAATCTGCTCAGCAAATTTCAAGTCAGGTTATCCTGCTCCGACAGTGTGCAAAACATCAGGTGGTCATCAGTTTCAGTGGGGCCCATCCTCTGGAGGCAGCAAGTATTTAATACCACATTTCACTGCAATTTTGCCTGTAGTTTAAAGCAGATCCAAATGTTTGAAAGAATGAGCAAATAGTGTCACCGCCTTCAAGCAAAAAACCCCATAATGGGTCAAATATGTTTCAGGTTCTGAGAAATTCTTTTAACGATGACTGCTACACATTATCGATGTAACCACTACTATTCTCTGGTACCAAAGTGCCATCCTGGCATTCAAAGCATCCCATCAAGATGAAAAAAATGTTACATGAGACAGAGACGATTCCCTGGTGACTGACTGAAACGTGCCTGAAGATAATCACAGCATCATCCAGTACGGCAACTGCCAAGTCAGGAAGGCGAGACCCAAGCCTGAATCTTGACACACAATCCCGTCAGGTCAGCGCACAACGCAGAGAGGAGAACAACAGGAAAAGGTAGCTGAGGGTCTTTCCCGCCTGCTGCAGTCCTGAATCTTGGTGGAAGGATGGGGTCACTTCCTGTGTGACCGTGACCCACTTTTACTGCTGTGCTGACTTGACTTCAGCACTTCAGTATTTCCAACACACACTGCTGCTCATGGATCAATATCTATCTTTTTCATGGTCATACTGGTTAAAGAAACAATCAGTAAGTGCATGGATTTATTGACATGTAGGCCACATCTTCGGCCCTGTTTCCCAGCTCTTTTTAACAGTAATTCCTGAAAATATAATCAATCAAATAACTGAATAGGGCTGCTGGGTACCCAAAGGCCCAAGAGGTCAGGGGCGCCTGGGCCAGAGCCGCTGTATGAGGTGACCGCTAATATTTCTTGTTTAAAAGTCACAGAACATACTTAAAAGAATAAAATGACAGGCAACACTACCCTGAAGAGACACCAAACAACCACAAAGACACTTTAAATAACTACAAAGACACACAAAAACAAATACAAGGAGACTCAAAACAATCAAAAGATACTAAATGACCACAAAATAACATTCAAAAAGAGACTTAACAAAAATGAATACAAAGAGACTCTAAATAACCACAGACTAGTTCAAAAAGAGTGGTCACATCCACATTGTAAATAGAATTTAACAGTTTTTAAGTGCTTTTTAATACTTTCAGACTTGCAAATATTGCATTGTTCTCTCTGCTCTTTCTCCTATGATAGTGGAACATTGAACTGGCCAGACGAGGAACCTGCCACCAACCGAATCTCATGAGGAAACATTTACAATAAGATAGATAATAATAATAAGAACAGATAATAAATAAACCAGAGAGGGAATGAGAATCTTAGTTTTGACGTATTTACTTGACTAGCTCTCCTTCAACGAGAAGTGTAGAGGTGAAAACTCTTTGTTTCCTTTCATTCTCTCCTAATCTCGGTCTCTCTCTTCCTCCTTTCTTTCTCCTGCCATTCTCTCGCTTTTAATGCACCAATATCGTACTAAACAAGGAAATGAAAACTAGGTCATAAATTCTTTCCACATGTTGCTGCCTTAGTTTGACGTCCAGAGCGGCTCCGGTGATGGACTGAAGGTATGGTTTTAATTCCCAACCCCACCCCTTCTAAGACCCCCCTGTTCCACTCACACACATACACACACACTTACAAGCTGCACCTTCTAACCTAATATCCCACTGCACTCCACCCTTCTAGTCTTCACTATTCCCTCTGCACTGGCTCTTATCCCTGTTAACGTCCAACCTGTCAATTCTCCACCATCTATCCATCCATTTCTAAACGCTGCATCCTTCTCACCAATCATCCACCCCTCCCAGTTCCAACCTCTGCTCCCTATAACACAGCACAGCAGGTCTGCAATCTGCTCCAAGAAACCTGGCCACTCTTCTCCCGTCCAGAGGGAAAAAAACAAGAACCACCTCTAGGGGGAGGGAAAAGGGGGGACGAGACAGTAATGGGGCAAAAAAATACTGGCAAAACCACAAAGATTAAGGCAGAGATGAGCATGTGACAGAGGAAAAGGCTCGTTTGTCTCTTTCTGTTCGGACTTTTTGGAAATCGAAGACTCAAAAACAAACCCCTCTGCTTCGTGCTCCATCAAGTCCTTCGTCTTCATCCTTGCTGTGTACAGTGTCTGCAGCTAATGCAAGGATAACAATTGTGCTTTAAGCTGTGCATCAGCCATAGTGATATCTTCCAGCAGCTGCTTGAAGCCTCAGCATGAGAGGCAACCAGCTCCCACACGTGACTTTGGCCATGGAATATCTCTGCACTCCTGACAGATTAAATGAGTTAATTGAGTCTGAATCCCATATTTTCAACTAAAGCATTTAATTGAGGTTTGAAGCAGCTTTATTGTAAGAAGAACTAGTTTTGTTCTATAAAAGAGCTAAATGCTTTGTCAATCCTAAATCCAAAAGGTATATGATTAACTATTACATTAAAATAAGGGAAATCAGCTAATATTAATTTTAATTATCAAAAGTTGATTTTACTTCAGTTTCCTTCTTGGCTTAATGGGAAATAAAATGCACTAAAAACTCACCTGAGTGTCTCACCTTAGCTGTATTTGATAACAAGCTTTTCTGTATGTAAAGTTTGTAAAACCACATGCATGGTCTAAATATTCAGTTAAAAATCAAATGCACCTAGCAGACACTTATGACATTATACTTTCTCTCTCTGCCCACTTTCAGCTCAGTCATCTCACTCTTCATTACCTTACCTAGTTTCTGCCATGGTCTCTGTGAGCCAGCCATCTCATAGCTGCCAGACTAAATCTGTTCCTCTCTGCTGTCATTTCCATGTCACCATGCTCACCAGACTCCTGCTCCACCCACATCTCCAGCCATCACCTCTTCACCGCTACTACCAGTGTCTGCCGGGACTCCACAAGAGATGTTCCCATCGCCTGACATCCCCTTATATAATTGTGCCACGGTGGGGTCTAAATACCATTGACTCCTCTCACTTTCTAGCATGCACACTGTCAACAAATTACATTTAAGTGCTTTCTGAACTTTTCCTTCAACTGTGTTTGTCATGATTGAAATGCAGTGTTGTGAAACCAAACCTCTGTAGACAGTAACTGCAGACTTTGTCCATTGTTAATGTAAAAAAATACTGACTGTAGCAGCTATTATTAATTAAATATGTGGACTCAAACCTTACAGTACCTGTGATAGGTCTCTAACAATGTGGCACCACTGACAGCAACAAAGCAATTTCTTGCTAAATCTGATAGAATGTAAATTGTGGATTGTAGTATATGGTGTAGAACGGCTGGAAATCTTCATCATAAATGCATTTGTTGTTGATATTAAGTGTCCTACTGCCTCTTAATTGAATTACAGTAGTTACCATTTATTGGTCATAAAAGCCTAACACATTGGTTACACGTTTATAGACACATATTGTATGTTAATGCTGCAAAGGCTCGCGTCATATTTGCTCTGCATTTGGCTGGTGTCACTACGAGACAGCAGAGTCTCCATTATAAACACAGCTATCCAGAAAAAGCTAGTAAATACACGGGAATCCCATTTCTCATCAGTCAGAACCAGCAGCAACGTCACGAGATGATAACACAGCTTAAATTCCTGTAAGTGTGTGTTTTGTTTGCCTCACTTCTAGCCTGAGGCTTAGTCACGGTCAACCTTAAATTAAACCTGTGATGAGGTCTGACTCACAATTAGAAGGAAAGTTTATGGCAGGTAATAAAAGCATTCGACACCAAACGCAAAAGAATGAAGACAGTTTTATGGCAGAGTTTGTTTGCCTAGTGTGAACTAGAGTGAACAGTGAATAAAGGCACAGAGGATTCACTTAAAGGTAGTTTAACATGCAGATAATAAGTCTTAGGGGTCCTAAACTGTGTGCCTGCAGGATACAAATTTTACCCAACTGACCCTGAAGAGAAGAGAGTCTGTTTTAGCCATTTGATTACATAAAGCAGAGAGAATGGATTTCCCTTTGCGCTGAAATCTTAAAACCACCTGAGTTTAAATTGACCGTCAGTCGAATGGCATCTATGGTTGTCAGAAAATGTAAAATAAAAAGTACAAGTGACATCAGTGCATGTGAAGATTAGGTTAATGGGACTTGAAGGAACTCCAGCGCAATGACGTAACCATCTCTGGCAACGGCATCACAATCTTCCCATCTGAGGTCAATCACTTCCCCAAACATCTGACATCTGGCTCCAGTTTTCTTATTACCGGAGGGTCGGCGCGCACCGTGGAAATAATGATTAGTGAAAAGTCAACGTGATAGGGGCCGTGGTGGATATCAGTGAGTCTGATATCGTTCACAGGCCTCATGGAAAGACAGCGGTCAAGACTCTCATCCACACTAAGTGAATGACTGAAGACTAACGTTGGAAGAACCCAAAGAAACACTGACTGTCAGATGTCAGACAGGTGGAATACTGAGTCTTATCACTTCCTGTGGTTCAAACGACTAAAGGGTTATTGTCCTCTAGTTCCAGATGGAAATCCTCCCGCCTCCTCAGCTGTTTGAAGCCCCTTCCCACCCCCTTTCCCCTTCCTCTTACACATCCTCATCCTCTCAGTGGGTACATTTCACTGCGTGTTGTACTTGTATAACTATGCATGTGACAAATACAGAATCTTGAATCCACAATGAGGAGACTCAGCAGTGCATTTCCCCAGTTTCATTATCTTAGTTATCGATGAGTAAACAGAGGGGTTTCAGGTTATGTAACACTGCATCTAGCAGCCATTTTGGAGTTTCTCATCATGACATACTGCAACGTAAGCTGCAGAAAGCCAATTTTCCAGTAGACTTAAAATACAGCACCAAACGCAGCTGGCGAAAGACTTGTTAGTACAGTATGTATTTAAATAAATCAAACACAGCAGCATTCTGTATATTAATACACAACTCCAAGTTTTTCAAGTCAATCCAGCAAATTAAATTCCTGACAAATGAAAGTGCTTCATTGCAACAATCAATATTAATCAATCAATAAAAATTCACATAAACAGTCCAGAAGAGTCAGCGACTTACGACACCGTGCACAACTGCCTCACCCAACCCAACCGGTCGAGGCAGATGGCCGCACACTCTGAGCCTGGTTCTGCTGGAGGTTTCTTCCGTTAAAGGGAGTTTTTCCTCTCCACTGTCACCTAGTGCTGCTCAAGTGGGAATTCTGTATATAATTATATTCTGTAAGATCTTAAACCTTCCCCTGTAAAGTGCCTTGAGATGACTCTGTTGTGATATGGTGCTATATAAATAAACTGAATTAAATTGAATATTAATCTATTTGAAGTGTGTTGAGTAAAATGAGACCTCCTGTTGACATTCATCATTCACCGGTTCACTGGTTGTGGTCCCTCAGGTCGGCAGGCCTGCACAGAGCTGGGTTTACAGTTTGGCATGTCCCTCACCATACGCCCACCTTTTCTGTTTGGGGCTGCACCAGATAAATAAGGCTGTGGAGGAGGACAGCCATAATCACCAGAGCACTGAGAGCCACAGTCTGTGAAAAGAAGGAGGATCGGCGAGCATGATCTCATGGCCTCCTCCCTTCCATAACTCACCACAGTGAGTCAAAGTCGCCCAAGATCTTGCCTCAGACACACAACCATAGACACAGGATACACACCCATCACACACACAAACAAAGATACGCATGCGCGTCTCCTTTTTTTCAGGCCAATCAAGTGTCAGAAAAGCTCCAGCTGACTGGCTAGAAAGTAAATATTTGGGTGGCAGTTGCTCCGAGTGACATCTTTGAGGTAGGAAACACTACCATGTGTTTTAAACTTCTGGCTAGGTACAGTAAAAACTCAATGAAGGCTCCCGCGAAAATCAAACACATAATTTAAGCAGTGGGAGTTGTGGTACTCGTAATGAATATCCTCAACTGACAGCATAACTTCTCATTTACTGTGATGAACGTTGACGCCACAGGAATGAACAGAAACAATAAGATGGTGACCTGAGTTAGCTTTGAGATACCTCTGTCTTCATTAGATCGGTACAATCTGTTAGCAAAACCGATGCACATCTTTCTGTTCCAGAACAAAAACATGTTATTGTGCTTTTTGTCTGCCAAGGATTTACACCACTGTTGAACAATCCCTTTAAAATGTTATTGCATTTAAGCACAAACTGGTTCCTCAACAGAAACACAAATTTGCTTCATGGGACTTTACAGTCAGTATAAGAACACCCTCTGTCTTTTGACCTTTAAATCAGATGTTTAAACACATACCGTATGTAAAACCATGTTGTATGTGAATCTCACCTGCGATCCCTTGTAGCAGTCCACACACATTGAAGATGCTCTTCTTCATGATGCTTTGGAAGCACATGGTGAAGACCGAGATGAAAGCCACGGCACAGAGCAGCAGGATCCCTGCTGCCAGGAAGATAGAGGTAGCCTGCCAGAACCCGCTGGCAATTTCCCCAAAGTGAACTGCGTAGGGTCCGCACAATATTCCACGCTGCATGTGGGGTAGTTTTATACAGCGGCCGTAGATGCCCAAAGTGGGTCTGTAGGCCTCTCCGGCTGTGGTGGCCCCATGGGGGCCAAAGACGGCATCGGGTGTGCGGGGGAATCCCACTAGCCAGTCAGTGCTCATAAAGGCAATAAGCTCTCCAAATGCTGCCACGATACTGAGCAGAGTCCAGAGCATGGAGCGGCAGGTGACAATGACATGGCACATGCTGACGGCGGCTGGAGTCTCCCTCGGTTCAGATTTCAACACTGCTGAGAGGTAAAAAGGTGGATTGCTGGTCAAACGACAGAGAGCTGAGGTTGTAACCCTTCTCCAGTGGAGATGTGAGAGTGAGTAAACACTTCACAGGAAGGAGTAGGTTGCGCTGCTGTACACAAAAGGTTCAAGTCAACCATTCACAGTCGGCTCCTTCCCTGTTTTCTCTCCGCTTCTTTCACTTCTTATCTTCTGCCGGTGTCTTTTGCCACAGCTGTTGTTCCTCCTCTTTGAGCTCACCCTTCTTCTGTCAGCTCAGTCTTCAGACTCTTATTCTGTCTGGTTTTTCGGTGTCTACATTGTTTTGAAGTTGTGTTCCCTGAGCCAGCCCGCTGGCGTCACATCAGACACACCTAGGAGATAAAACAGAGAGACAGAACAACAGGTTGAGCCCTTTAATTGCATGTATAAAATGTAATTGCATGTGTAACTGAAAGTCTAAGATGATGAGTAATTTATGTTTTCTTTGTGGAAGTGTAGCTCTTCTGTTTCTCCCCTGTCATGTTTGGAAAGTGTGGAGGAGGAGCAGAGAGAGGAGGAAGGGAGGCTCCTGTAGATTTTTAGGAGGGGGTCTAATGAGCTGTGTAGGGATGTGTACGTTTGAAGTGCTCCTCTGTTTTCACTGTGTTTATGTTTAAGGATTTGTGATCAGGACGCTCGTAGCACTCTCCACTCCCAGTGGAGCCTCATGACTGAGGTTGTAAAAATAAAAAAACACATTTGCATGCATGTCTACGTCTGTGTGTGTGTGTGTGTGTGTTTGTGTGTGTGTAGGAGGAGATGGTGTGGTTAAATTAGACATGGAAACAGGGGAATGAGAAGCGGATGCAGACACGGAGAAAAACAAGCCTGAGGCCTCTCATTAGGCGGCCCACACAGCTGACCCAGGGTCAGCCAACGGTTGATAACACAACGGCCGTCCAGCTGTCACATGACCACTGATGGCCTCTGTGACACCAGCCGCTGCTCCACTGCTGAGTCAGTGACACTACAATGAGGAAGCAGCAGATCATGCATCAGTCACATCTTCCACTGAGTTATACACAACTGACACAAGCACCCACATATGTAAACAGCTGAATAATATCAAGTAATGCTAAGTACATTAACACAAACAACGTACTTAAGTGTGATTTTCAGGTGCTCGTACACTTTAAAACTTTTTATCAGTTCATTGTATGTGGTGCATTATTGTTGGTCTACTTCCCACCTTAACAAACTATGGAAAACACTAACAAATTAATACATACATGCATATTAAGAAAACATCAATAGGGGCATTCTGCTAAACGACAAAACGTTTACTTTGAATACTTTATGCCGGACTCTCCAAAGTAAAAAAATATGCCTACAGAAAATATTTAATCTGTCTTTAGTCTTTTTTTTCTTGATGCTAAGCTAGGCTAACCACCTCCAGGCTGCAGCTTCTTCTCTTTACTTAATGGTCAGGAAGAAAGCATATAAACTGAAGAATCTCTTCACAAACATAACCATTTGTTAGAAATGTCACACTTGTATAAAGTTTTTCGTACATGAAGTAATTAAAATTGCTTAATTAATAATTAACGAGATTATACAACACATGTTTTTAATGACAGAAACCTAAGACTACAATCAACAGACAAAACAGAAAGAACGTGAAAGTCTGGCCTTTTCCTCATGGGGTCCCTACCTAAAGCCCTTCAGATCCCCAGACGATCTCAGAGAGAGATTACACAAACACCAATTCTGAAGTTATGAAAAGTTTGAGATTTTATCTGAGAGAGACAGCGACAAATTTGAGAAGAACAGGCATTAACACAGAAGCTGGAATTCCAGAGACGATTAAAAGGTGCTTAAACAGGACTTTGTTATAAACACGGCTCTGGGCCGATGCTGACAGTTGTTTCTTTTCTTTCAGTCTCTTTCTTTCAGTTTTTTTCTGCCCTGGTTTCCCTGCTGTCTCTTGGGAGTCTGTTAGTCATTCTCCGAGCAGCGTTTGGCAGGGCAGCAGAGGGAGCCGGGGGCCGCTGTTGACACGTGTGCCGCCCGCACTGTGAGGTTTCTATTGCTTGGCCTCTGCTGTGCCCTTACAGGGCGCCACAGTCGTCCCCTTGTGGTTACAGCCCAGCAAATAAGACTCAGTATGTCAGTGTATGCGAGTAAGAGCATTACACAATCTTTGATCTTTGTCATCCTGTGGAGATATCAACAAGTTCTCTTTTTCCCTCTTTTTCTCTTCTCCCTTTCCAGTGGAGAAAATGACCCAGATCTGTGGTCTCTTGCAGGGTGGTGTGTGTTTGTGTATGTGTGTGAGCTAATGTGGAGTATGTTTGGACTGTGTAAAACAGATGACATCATAAGAACAGGCACAGACAGCCGCCTCTGTGGATTTGGACCAAAATTAATTTTATGAATCACAAGTGTTCTCATTGCTTGACCATGAACAGATGCAGGAACAGATGCAGACACACATTTACTTACTGAGCTTTTCAACAAACTCTTCCCAGCCCCTCACACAAAGACCGTTGATCTTTAGGGGGTCCCAGAGGTCCTTTGACAAGACTGATGTTTGACGTTAAGACTTAAGACAAATGGTTTTCATGCATGAGATATGGGCAGTCTAAAGTTTTAAGGTCAAACATTTGCTGGCCAGTTGTATAGGCTAATTCCTCTCTGACAGGAATACTGTTGGAAAACAATTCAGAGCTGAAACAATTCAAACCAGCTGGGTCGATATGGAGCTCTGAAGACGTGGACACTTAACCTCTGACCTTATCATCACATGCCTGTTGGTTACAGGGCACCTACTTGGTCTCAATTTATCTGAAGCTGCCTTGAATGTGAGTTAGTAGCTCTAAAACAAGTGTGGTTCTATTAATGTACCTGGTCACAACATATGCCCAGACGTCAGCTCAGTGTTCCCAGACGGATATCATGGACGGATGTTTCCCAAGACAGAGTGGAGCATGGAAGTCTATATATATGTAGCTTGAGGTGGATTTATGATGTCCTTTATACTCCCTGAGTAACCAAGTGGGGAGACAGAGGATTATTTGAGGCTCAGTTTACATACACAGAAGAGTTTACGGCCCTTGGATTGCACCCACCACCGCCCTGCTGACCCCCAACACTAATCCCTATGTGTGCACACACTTAGATGGCAGGGAGTCTTGTGACACATGCACCCCCAAAGTGTGAGCATACAAAGGGAACTCCTGCATTGCAGCCCTTACAAATGGAAATGGTCCAAATGAAAGTCAGGACCGATCAGTGGTACATCAACTAATCGTTGCACCCCCAGTTGGTACTTTAGACTATATGCTAATGCCAGCATGTTGACAGTGAGGCATTAGCATGCTAAAAATGTCTAATTAACAATAACACAAAGTTATGGATGATGGGAATGTCATTAGTTTTGCAGATATTTGATCAAAAAGTTAAGTATTTGAAAACTAAAGTTTGACCGCATGATGGAACTAGAAGACAAATGCAGGGTTCGCAAACATTTTTTTCATTCATCCTGAAGGGAAAATAGATACCTGTACCAAACTGAATGTCAATCCATCCAATAGATGGACTTGAAAAAGCCCTCTGGAATGGAAGGGCGAAATGTAGTCAAGGAACTAAAACAAGTCCAGTTGCCATTTTTTTGAGATAACCATGACCTGGATGACTGAGAATCTTCACAGACATCCAATAGATGTTTAGACTTCTCACACAAGCCCTCATGATGAAACATCAAGGAATAACCAAAGGATGTCTGGGCTTCATCCTCTGGCTACCACGAATGTCTGTTTCAAATTTTGCACCAAACCTATAAAGCAGATGTTGACATGAGTGAAAACTCTGATCTGCTTGTAGCACATTTTCTGTGCATCAATCACCATCTGTCAGTTAACCTCACAGTGATCTGCAGCAAAATCAAGGAATCGCCAAAGTCAGTTAGATTCATCCTCTGGAAGTCATGAAGGTCTGTACAAAATTTCATGCTTTCACCAATGTTGTCATCCATATAGCGTTTACTGCTATTGTGCACACCTCCTGTTCAAAATGTCCAGTCAGCGCTTCATTTATCACAGCAACAAACCAGCAGGAAACGTCTTTCCACGCTGCCACTGACAGGAAACAATCTGCATATATATGGACATGCTATGAGTAGAGTATGTGTCACCACCGACAGAGTTTATGTAGAGCTGGAAAAAATATGAGTTTATGGAGAGAGGACATGAAGGGAGAGCATCAGCTAAACTTCTACAACTTCTCACAAAGCATCTACCACTGACATGTGGCTTCCTCTTGGATGCCTTGCAATTTCATCCCACACCTCTCTTGCCTGACTGTGTGTGAACCCACACCATAGTATTTTTTAAAACAAATGAAGAGCTTAAAATCTGTCCAAATCTGCTTGAATGAGAAGCCCTGCAGCTGCTCACGGAGGACCTCAAACGCTGCTACAGTCACACTTCCTTGTACAATAATGGCTGTAAGATTAAGATAAACCACACAGAGCTAAATCTACAATTACAATCACCAGGCAAGGGACAACCATGTAAACTAATCACCTATTTTGAGTGAAAACTCTTAGAGTAATAACAGAAATCAAATGAGTATATGGTCAGGTTTTCCACAGCAACACAGTCTTTCCTAACTCTTCTACACATCTGTTCTCCATCCTGAACCACTGTGATGATACAGCGAGACCTAAATCATACATTTATATCCCATTACAGCCGGACAGTTTGCACAGACTAAAACATTCCCCAGAGAAATCAACTATAATGGAAAAAAAGTAGTGAAGGACAATAGAAAGACAATAATCCAACCTGTTTCCATTGATCTGTGGATAGTCCAGCTCTCCTGGAGATGTGGCTCCTTTGCCCTGACTCTCACACTTTAATGCCTCTCTCAGGCTCTGACTCCCAGACCCTCCCCACATCCCTCCTCCTGCACCGTGACAGTTTCGTCTGATTGGCTAGGCAGACGTTGGAGCCACACTCCTTGACAGGGTCCACATGGTGGCCATATTTCACTGCTGAATCTGGGTTAAAATAACAGACGCTGGAACTGCAGAGGGTTTCTCTCCTCTTTCTCTTTCGGTTTCTCACACCTTCTCACTCTGTTTTCATTGCTCTCTGCACACTTTCAAATCCGCCAAGGCCAACAGTTTATTATCAGCCTCTGTGAACAGCATTTTCACCTCATTTACTAAAAATGGATGATCTTCTAATTATCCTGAATAAATCTTCAGACTAAACCCCTGTCTACACTTCATTCCAAGTAAATGTTCGCCCCCAAATTAGAACCAGTAGCTCATCCAGATGAGACACTTTCTTTCTACACTTGATCACATACAGTATAGCAGCATCAGAAATTATTCAGACCCATTGATTTTTGCAGACTTTGTGTGTTTAAAGTTTTTTTGTGTGATTTAATTATGAAAATTTGAACATTTAAAAATGATTTTGCCGCTCAGTCTACACTTAACGTTTAAATGAAAATACGATCTTGAGAGAACCTGAGGAAGAACACGATAAACTGCACAAATTTAGGTGTGCAAAGCATAGAGAGACTTACCCAAGAAGACTCAAAGCTGTAATTACTGTACTGTAAGCACTGAATTAAGCATCTGAATATTTTGGAAAAGAGAGAGTTCAGATTTTTATTTTTTTTATACGTATTTTAATACATCTGGAAAAACTCTCTTTTTGTTAGGTTGTTCTGACTGAATGTGGTTGCAAACAGTCTTGTTTTCTGAGGCTACATCCAAATCAGGGTCAGCCACTTCTCCCATCCAGGAGAAGGTGGTAATGCACCTAAAATTGTCTCGTAACTGCCAAATACACAGAGGAAGAAGAAGCTCCACACACTTTATCAGTCAAGCCGCTTCCTGCTTGTTGGCCCACACACACACAAACACCTTTCCAACTGTAAAATTCCAGAAACCAACAATCTGACATTCTCACTTCTCACCATAACAGGCCAGCTGTGAGGGAGGTGATGGGAGAGTCAAAGATCTCTTTTCTGTCACTTTAAATGTGAACAACAAGCTGCAACAGAGTCTTTGTGGGGAGACTCACAATATGTTGTTATCCGTATATTTAAACACTTGACATGATGTAAACTGGCCTTTACAGATCAGCTCCACAGCAGCTCAGTACGTCTTGATCGTATGTGTAGAAAACAACAAAATCCCTGACATTTCATTATGTCTTTAATGCTTTTTGAACTCATTAACACTCAGCCTTTTGAGAATTTGGATAGCTTTCTACTCACAACATGGAAATAAAATCAAAATTAGCCTAATAATTAGTTTATTAATTGTGTATTTTCATTTTTTTCATTTTTTTTATTCTACAGAACTACTTTAGGGTTATGTGCAATTTTGTTCTTAAAGAATAAAGAATAATTAATAATAATAATCTTAAAGAATACTTAAAGTGACCTTGCAAAATAGTAAAGTAATACTGCAGCGTTTTTTGTAATACTAGGGTGTATTTGAAATGCCGCTTGTCTTTAAAGTGTAGCCTGCTAATCTGCTTATGAACATACAAATGAACAGATACATTAGTTTACTGACAGTATATTGAAAACAAGCTCACAAGTGCACTAATAGGTGAATTATTACTCAGCTTGTATGTAATGTTTACTTAAGATTAGTGGAATAAAGCTCTGATACACGGACTCTTCTTGTTGCTGCCATCAATAACCAATAGTTGAATCACAACACACAGATACTGCAGCATCGTTCTTCTTCAGTCAACAAACGTCTGACTGCTGGATTAGACGGCTAGTTAACTGACTGATAGAACAGATGGTTCACTGTCTGACTAATGGATCAGCTTTCTGGCTAATGGGAGCAAAGTGTCTCAGGATTGCTTACAGCAGCACCGGGTGCATTCAGCCAACACTGCAGTCAGCTACAGCATTTCTCTCCGACTTTTGTGTGTTTGTTCACAAATGAGTTCCATATGAAGACGGAAAAAGGGGCCGACTCAAACAGGAAGAGAAGCCGATAGGTAGCAGCACAGCGTAAAAAGCCAGAGGAAGAGGCCTTTCTTATCAGTTTGAATGGAAGAAAGCAGTTCAAAAATAGATCCTTCCAACAAAGATGCATATCCCAAACCTAATAAAACCTCCTCTTTCCAATAAAGTCTTGTGACTCAGCCCTTCCCCGTGGATGTGAATTGGATGGGAAGAGGTTAATGGGCAATTTTAAAGCCACACAACATCTCCCTAAAATGTCTAGAATACCAAAGAAACTACAGTTTTCTGCAAAACAACTGACTGCACTAAGCCCCACACCTCCTAGTTACCATTATTACTCCTTTAACTCTTTTCTGCATAGTTGACAATGAGTGCTAGACTTCACATTCTTAGTAATTTTGTTTTTGTTTGAAGCCACAGCCACACGTACTCTGCCACAACACATGCAGAAACCCAGAACCTGACACACCTGCTTTGTATAGTTCAGGTTGCTGCATTAATAAAAGCAGCGTCAGTGGAAAAAAAACCTGACATCTGCCCACTTACTCCAAGCCACGAAACGTTTTCAGAACACCACATTTAGGCTTACAGGCTCTATGACAGCTGTGGTTAACCACCCACAACATCCAGGAGGATAAAGATCTCAAAGAAATTACCAATTCTTGATGGTACATCTTGAAGTGTACAAGTAGAAATGTAACATATAAACATATAACAACATGTAATCATGTTAACAACAAAAAAAATACAAAAGCTTTTTAAAATGGATGTAAAACCCAACAAAGACGTCAGAAATTCTGCACAGAAAAAGGCTTTTAACATATATAAATAAGTGTGATTATTAAGGACATCAAAAAGAATATATACCTTTTATTCTCAGCACTATCAGAGCAAAACCTACCTAAGTGGACTTACAGTATTTCTCACATATCAGGTTTGTGGAGATACAGATACACATCAGACACAGACTGAATACATATGTTCTGTCAGACTGATGGAGAGCCTCCTGGCAGCCTCAGGAGCTCCGACACAGCACAGACCACCACATCAAAGACGGGAGGATCAGAGAGGACGGGGGGATCCTCAATAGTCCTGATCATAGCTGCGCACACACACACACACACACCAGGCTAAAGCATCATTCATATGGGTTTGACAGAGCTCTCCGTGGAGGCCAGGGCTGCTCGTCATTCATCTTTCCTCATCAGACTGTCAGATAACAGGCAGAGATGTGAATGAAGGAATTTTATGGAGTTAATATGAAATCATGTTACTTTCTTTTGTTTTGAATCTTTTTGTTTCAATAACAAGATGCAGTAATAGATATTTTTAATTGAAGGCTCTGAAAACATGTACCTCAGCCTTACTGTAGGAGATGCTGTCCTACGTGACCATACGCTTTTCATTTTCATTACCAATCAATCTGCCTATTAGTTTCTCGATAAATTGTTTAACCTTTTAGTCTAAATATGTTAGAGATATATATATATATACTTAATATTCTATCACATTTTCCTGACTATGTCAAACTTCTGCCATGTGATGAAAATGTAATTTATAAGCACAATATAGTAGATGGATGCATTAAAAACTAGACCAATTAAAGTATTAAAATAATTAATTATTATATAATTAACGTTTTTGATCAAATTGGCCATTATAAGACAATAACTTTCCTGGATTTTGTAAATTAAATTAAAAAACTGAAACTGAACTCTTCAGGCCTGTAGACACCCCAGTCTCGTAAAGATGGTGTCTTCAAACATCAGCTTTATCGAGCATTTTAGCACCTTTCAGCTCATTGTTTTGATTTTATGGCAGAGGGGGGAATCCTGCACAAGCATGTTGAAACTAACCATACAGAGATGCTGACTATGAAAACATGAGCTGGACTCATGACACTGTGAAAACTTTTACCGTTACTGGACCTTGTATTAATTGAGTACCGCTGACCTAGAGTATATCAGAGGACATAATTTAAAGAAAAAACAAAGCTACACAACCTACGCTAAAAGTCACTTACATGGTCATCACTTAGAGTTTTTAGATTGTAAAATTAAACTGGAGAGTATGAGGGTATGAGAGAATGTGCAGGGAGAGTAGATGCACATGCACATGCACGCGCGCACACACACACACACACACACAGCAGCTGTGAAGAGCTACATTTATTTTCATATAAAACAAAGTTATGAACATGACTACAACATTGTTTTTGTGTCAATACACCTGTGAGCTGGATATTCAGTTGTGCCAAACCCTAGTTTGATAAAGCAGGAAGGAACTGATTTTATACTACAGAAACCAAATGTTTTATTTTGGCTCGTGTCTTGATTTCCGGGCGTGCCTCAGATATCTCAATGAGGATTTTATCTCCACGTGTTTTCAATTGGAGTTGTGCCTGCACGTGTTACGCCACTCAACCGTCCAGCCGCCCTGAAGAGGGCTACGCAGAGTTCACTTTTTAAAAGCCCCCGTGGAAAGAAATGGCAGCAGAGGAGAGACATATGGAAGCAAATCGGACAGATGGAATATTTGGCTCTGGGAGACAGCAAGTTTCTGATAAGTTTCCAGTTGAGGAAAATAATAACGACAGCTCACTGTTTGGCAAAATCAGATGAGGATTAATAGAAAAACATTCAAGTGCAAAACAAAGACAGAGACAAGAAGAGGATCTGATACCTGATGGTAGCATATGGATGTAAAGGAGTTAAAGAGTATACCCTTCTCATTTTATCTTTCAAATGTGTCCCCCAAAAAAAGCCCAGTATCAATGCAGTCTAAAAGCAGATCTGGAGTGACAAATGGATGTTGAGGAGTCCTCCCTGCTGTACATTTGCTTCTCCGTGCAATCAGAGACGTTTGAGCTCAGTTTGAATGCCACAGAGGGAGCAGCTATGACCACCTGGCCACTTCAAGGCCACAGCCTGATGAGGGTAAGACCCATCAACAGGCACATGGAGGCAGATGTTTAGCATGCACGCACTGGAGGAGGGCCTGGATCTACTGAGCAACATATATTTGCACAGGCGTGCGAGTGTGGAAACTCCATTCAGTTCCATAAAACGTCTATAGCACACAGTATATTTACTGAAATTCACATATTTGAAACCGATCATTTATTTAATATGACAGCTTAGGTCAAGAGACATGAGAAATTTCCCAGCCGAGGTCGGACATCATTTTCAACCAATATGCTCCTATTTGAACAATATGTATGTTAGTGTGGGAGTGTTATATCTGCTGGAGCATAAACACACGTATGTGTTTCTGGAGAAAGCAACACGTGAGCGTGGGAAAGAGAAAAGGAAGAAAAAGGAGTAATGGTGAAAAGACATGAGTGCTGAAGAGGTCTCACATCTTTTGGTCAGCAGAGAGTGCACCTGCGAGAGGTGTGGATCTAACATGTCAGCCGCAGAAGCCTGAGGACTCTGACCGAGAGGAAAAGCTGCAGGGATGGTGGAGAAACAAGCGGTATGGGGGGGGGAATAAAGCAACCTCAGAGTCCCAAGAGTGTTTTTGTAGGCCAAATACATAATAAAAAATACAACATAGTAGTTTACATGTGGACACAAAACACACACACCTCTATTTGATCTCAGTGTGAATGGTCAATGGTTTCCTCCCGGAAACATCTGTTTACACAGTCTGGTTTGAGTGGTGAGGTGGAGCAGGAGTCACTCCAATCAGAGGGACAGGTTAATTTTTCAGCTGTGTCTCTGCGGCGGAAGACAGAGGTCAACAGTCTCTCATCTTCTCATATTGACCATAACACCCCTCGCATGGCAGAGCTCACGACACAAGGGTTAAGAAGGTGACGGAAAACGAAGACCATCTGACATATCACAGTCTGGTCTCAAAGTGGGTGGCCGACTGGACCGCCACAGGCGGGGAGAGCTTCACTGGATAGCCATCTTGTGAAAAGACTTTTGTGGCAAACAGCACGTTTGCCACAAAAGTGTTTTTTGTATCCGGTCTGACTCCATCTATCAGGCATCTCTGAGCAGCTAGATATCAGCTCATGCTGTTTGAGCTGAGGATTAAAGAGGCGGAGGAACACCAACGGACTAGAGATCACCTTTACAGCAGAGCAATAACAGAACAACAATTAATATTGTTTGTTGTGTGGAAAATAAAACAGAAAAACAGTTGCTGCAAGACCCTACACACACTTATTCACCTTTGATTAACTTCAGTAAATGCATATTTAAACTAAATCCTGCAGTGAATTTTTCATTAAACAAGCTGAAAAAATGATGTTACGTCACATTTTTTTCCATGCTAGCAATTCGACTCTACACTATTTCTACAGTGGGACAATGATAATGTGAATTTGTTCTCTGTTGCTGTTGGGGAACTGACTTATTCTCTGATGTCCGAATGTCCCCGAACACGTCAGCTAGAGAGTTTTCAGTTCACTAACAATCTTGCTTGAGAGAAGAATGTCGATTATTCTGGCGGTCGAAAATGGGATGAGTGATTTTGCCCTGTATAGCCCAAGACGTGTTTTATGCTATATTTAGGTAACAGCAATCACAAAGAAATGGTGCAAAGAGGAGCCTAGTGATTGGATATAACTGACTCAAAGTCTGAGAATTCATTCGCAAAGACAAGTCCTTATGTCGTAGAGCTGCAACGGATATTTTTATATTACCAGACATTAATTTGTTGATTATTTTTTCAATTAATCACATAATACCTTTGTCTTTAAAACATCAGAAGACACTAAAAAATGTCCAGGTAATATTTTTAAATGCCTTGTTTTGCCCAACCAACAGTTCAAACAAGAAAAACTAAAACACTTTGACACTGGAGTCATCAAATGTTGTGCAGTTTAAAACAACTGCTGAAAAAAAAGGTTGCAGATTAATTGTCTTTTAATCCACCACCATCCAAAACCCATTTGATTATTTAACTAAATGTTGTAGCTCTAAAGTGTTATCTTACCAACACTAATTTGGGGATTAAAAGTTAACAGTTGAGTTAAAAGTGGTACATTTGTGGTCAGAGTCCTTCTGCAGATGTATTTTTAATGCACTTAATCACTGTAAGTATGCTAAAAAAAAAGTAAAATTCTCAGTGAGTATGAAAAATAATGGGGGCTGCATTCTTCACACGTATTTCCTCTGCTTGTTGATGGATGGAGGGGCCCTGAAGAGCCCCAGCACTTGTGCTCTGTTTCCCACTGTTAGAGAGCTGCAGAGATTGAGGCCCTCAAGCCAAAGACCGTCTCATGCTTCTGTTTTCTAGACCAGACTCAGGAAATCAGTCACTCTGCTGAGCTGGGTGGATGGTATTTGGCCCTCTCCACTGGGGGGCTGAAAGCATTGTTCTCACTGCGTTTTGTGCTTGGGATGAGTACAGTTTAATCCTAACTTCCCTGTGGCTCTGACCTGCTGCTCCCAAGTGAGTTTCTCACTATAGCACCAACTGCACAACCACCACCCCCGCCTGCAAGCTGAGACCTCACTGGCTGCTTTATCCAAACACCCCTGGGGGCAGAGCAATAGCTGTTGTGGGCACTCTGAGCTTAACCTGATACTCAAAAGTAAGCACCACTGAGGAGTGTTGGCACCAGACCTTTTTCCTCTTGTGTTTCGGATAATAAAAGTATCAAGTGATATCATCCTCGCACTCAAGGCTCCTGGCAAAACACATCAACGGCGTGTGGACGGGGGAAAGTAGAGTGAGAAGGAGACACAAAGGACAGAATAGAGAAGTGTGTTGCTAATGTAAGACAGGTTTCAGGGGAATGATGTGCTTTCACGTGCAGAAAGAAATTACAACAACAGGAAAAACTGTCTGTGTAGGAAATAATAAGTAATAAGAATTAAGAATAAAAAAGAAAAGTGTCAGAACAGATTTAATTCAGAGATTAAACCTCAGCATTCCCACTGATGTGTCCAATAAAGAGCATGAAGTCAAAAACAAATGTAAGATAACAGGAAGCAGGCCACTGACATCAAGTCGCCCTATTTTGGGAGCAAAATGACAAATGATTATATTGTTTATTATCTTACTGGGGGCTTTCCACTTTGAAATGACCTTCACAGGTGGTCCCTGCTCAGTATCTCTCACTCCATTGTTTTCCCACATATTGGACAAACACGCCACCTCCTCCAACACCCCCAACTTCCGATTTCATACAGATAAATAATAACAGTCGAGAGTCAGCGCGGCAATGAAAGACAGTGAAAACAGATGCTGTTTCACCTTCAGTTAACTGAATGTGGAGTTCACTGATTTTCACTTTTCCTTCTATGTAACTCATCTATTTTTCACTGACAACAAAAACTCCACGACTCTACATAAGAATGATATACTGTCTGTCTGCTGTTTAGGCACTCATCCTGATCTGCACCATCTAATATTTGGTTATTATTTTGTTACCAAATCCAATCAAATGCTTAACAGTCTGAAACTAAAACTGAAATCATGACACAATAGTCAACGGTCTCTTGGCCTCGGTTCCAAAAGACAGAACTCTGATATAGATTCTTTATACGATATGAATGAAAGACTAACTGGCAAAAAGTGAAACGACAGGATCCACTAGAGTGAAGATGTATCACTCTGCTAAACTTTCTAGAGCTCAGTTCACCTGCAGTGCACAGTGGTGTCGCAGAGTGTCTTCTCCTGCAAACAATCTTCGACTGACACGAGCTGAGGAGACACTTTAACCGAGTTACCCTGAGTTCTGTCATTTCATCAGCAAATGCAACGATAAGCACTGCCTAAAAACGAGGCAGCTTTTAGCTCAGACCGTCACAGTTTGCCAACCTCAGTATAAATTCAGAGCCACTCATCACTGTGCACAAATTATTTTTCACATTCACAAACTCTAATTCTCACGCTCTTACGCAGCAGAATGGTTTGATCTTTTAAAATAAGCCTGGATCGGAGCCGATTCCGAGCACAGACAAAAAACAAACACTGAAATCTATCATGTACTGTAAAATAACAACAAATCACTATTTTATTTCATTTTAATTGGGTTCATGTAACAGACCATTGCTCACAGTAAGAAACAGATTGTGGAAAAAAGCCTTTCAGGGCCTTTAAAGGAGTGATATTAAATAACTGCCTGGAACAATATGGGGCATGGGAACAGCTTGTATTTCCATTAGTACCAGGTGCCAGAAACCCTAATAATATAACAAGAAAAGCAGGAAGCCATGTTTCTGTTTGTTTCCTGACATAAAGACTCACACATCTTGTGAGGAAAATCTCTAAACTGTAGTCACGTGTCAGTGTGTTATGTAGCCATACATACATACATACTGTATATATAGAAATTAAAACACCAACCTCCTTTGTGTCGGACTCTGGGACAAATTTCTTCGGTGAAATCCAGATGGTGAGTCCTTTCTCACTCTTCACAACCTGTAGAGACAACAGAAGCAATGAGTCCAAATTACAAAACCACACCGTCTCCAGAGAGCAGCAACGGTTTAGTCACTGTTGGCTCCCCAGCAAAAACTAGCATCGTTTTCTCTTTACTCATCGTTATTTTCCATCCATCCATCTAAACCTGAGGAGCAACTGCACCTGGTGGAAACCTTTAAACTGTTTCACATGTTCATAAAACTAAAAAAAAAGGGGGGGGGGGGGGGGGGGGGG
>JAUMHL010000004.1:3320718-3367674 GCA_032362345.1 Sandelia bainsii
CCCCCCCCCCCCCCCCCCCCCCCCCCCCCCCCCCCCCCCCCCCCCCCCCCCCCCCCCCCCCCCCCCCCCCCCCAGAGAGATACTGATGTCTGCATCCCTCATTTGACGTGATGTGGCTCCCTGTGGCAAGGTTGCATGTTTAGTACAACAAAACACATTGTATGTGCATTATGTAACTCAAGTACAAGTCACAACCCCTGTGTGAAAAGTGTAAGTTTCCCACATTTGCCCTGTAAACAGTAGAGACCTACTGATGTAGTCAGACTGGTTATTAGCCGACTTTACCTAACTAAATATGTGCTATTTATTGTATTAAATATCCTCTATTTTCCCCCTAAGATTAAATATGCACAAATCAATATTTATATCGATTTGTACATCTTTAATCTTGCGAACTTAGTGTATCACATCACTAACTACAATGTCAGACAGAATTACCACCTGTTCCTCTCAGTGCTACAGAGTATTTTGGCATCTTTCAGCTTACTGTTTTGGTTTTATGGACCCCCATCTTTACTGTTTTTGGTTCATTCTCACCAATCGCATCATTTATAGTTAGACCAAACTGCTGCTGGTTAACAATCTGTTGGTGAACATACAGTGGAGCATTAATATAAAAATATGTCTATATTTTGTTTGCAGTTTGCAAAATAATCAAGCTACTTCCTGCTGCCAACAGCATTTTTAGGCTAATCTGCAGTCTCCATACGAAAGGCACACAAACTTCCCTTTTACTCTGCGCTGCTACTGAGGCCCTTTAATGGATAACGTCCAGAGAGAGCAGCACTCAGCTCGCTCGGTTAACAGCCAGGTCAATAACCTGACATCAATAGTCACGGCATTAACAGGATTGCACAACATTTCGCCAACAGTGAGCAAAACTGCTACCACGCCATATATACAGATCAGACGATGACAACTAGCTAGTTACAGAACAAAGATAGGTCAATCTTTGAAGGAAACTTTATCCGTGCAGACAGAGAAATGACATGTGACTGTGAAAGACACAGTGTCTGAGACACCTGATTGACACTTGAGAGATTACTAGAGGAGCCTCAGGGGCCACTTAGTGCAGCAGTATTATTAAGATTATCTGCAGTTGCCACAGGATAGCTGAGATTAACTTTGTTAAGTCTGAAAGCTGATTAATAATTATAAATAATTAATCTTATTTCCAATTTATTGTTTTTGCTTTGGCTTCTATGGCTTCTGTAGCTGTTTCAGTGAGAAACAAACAGCCACATGAAAAGTGAGTGAGCACAGGGTTAATGAAGGTCACAAAGCAGTGACCTCTTCGACCTTTTCTCAGAATCTCTGTGGCTTTATTATATGGAGTGAAAGAAAAACAGGACGTTTTTAACTAATTATTTTAACATATTTTTTAAACTTATTTTGCATAATTCCATGAAACAAATCACACACACAGCAACAAGACGCTCCTCACACCTGTGTGGTTGCCTGAAACACCCACAATCCAAATTAAGTGCAATGAAAACGACTTCATCATAACATACATGAAGGATGTGACCAAACAGATTGTGGTGTAGTGACGAGAAGACTGTAACATTCATTAAATAAGACCATATTTCCAATGGTTTCTGTTTCTTCTTCTGCAGCAGCAAAGCAGATTCTGCTGAATCTGATTTGCAGAGTATGCAAAGTAAAACTGTAACTGTAACCTACACGTGATACAAATGTGAGGGGAAATCTCCCATGTCATGTTTACAGGCTCCAAGATTGAATTCAGTTTTGTCCTTAAGTAAACCTCAGCGTTGTTGGGCAGTTTCCAGATACAGAAGCTGATCGACAAACTTCCACAGCTGAAGGGAATTTTCCCCAAGTGTTACAATCCAGCTCCTATGTTGGTATTTTACAGTGAACATGCATTAACCTTGGAACAGTTCTTAGTTAAGTCAGTGTTACATGCTGGTGTTTGGAGCTCAGCTGTTGAACCCTAACACAGGCTATTATGTGGGGACCGGGGATGACTACCACAAAAGGGTCTTTCTTGTACTATTTAAGGGCTTTGGGAAGAGAGGATCTGGATGGAAGGGGAGTATGTGGGCTAATACCACTTAGAAGAATAGTTCAACATTGGGGGACTATGCTTATTGCTTTCCTGCTGAGAGTTAGATGAGAAAATCGAAACCACTCTCATATCTGATGAAGCAACAGCTGGTTAGCTTAGCTTAGCATAAAGACTGGAAACAAGCTGAGCATTGTTCAAAGGTTAAGTGAACGTAAAGTAAGATTGATGATTGATGATATGATTTACTTTGGTACATTACAGCAATGCTCTACGATACCATTTCCAAAACTTTAAAGACCAAATGATGAATCATTTAATCGAGTAATGATCCGACAGATCATTGGATAATGAAAATATACGTATACATGTATATAGTTAAGTCTCAGTCCGTATGCTAAACTAACCTCCTGCTTACCTGTAGCTTCATATTAAAAAAAGGACAGATATGAGAGTTTTTGCAGTCATTTAATACTCAGATAGTTATTTAGTCTGATTTCCCAAGTATTTCTGTAGCTATTTGTACAGGCGTCAAGATAGGATAAAGATGGATACTGTTTAATCCAAGTTAGGGGTGGGCAATATAGCACAAAGATATTTCAAGGACAATGATGTTTATGGAGATATAGAAAAAATAATACTGAACGTTTTATTGGTGATTGCAGCCTGTCAACAACTTTTGTGTTAGTTTCATTTTCAGTCAGCCTTTAAGTGGACTTTGACTGAACAACTCACCATCACTCCATGATGATCTCTCCCTCTTTCAGCCGCCTGCAGTCCTTTTGTTATGCACATGAGCTCTTCAGCAGAAATCTGCCTGGGGAAAACTTCTGTACTATTGAAGGAGCTCCCTTTTCAGGTACTAAATCGTTACCGGAGGCTGACACACTGCTCTCGCTCTCAGACATTTGGCTTGTGTCGCTGTACGCACTAGCTGCATCATTAATATCACAAAATCACACTTTTTTTTTAATCATGTAAAAATTTATACCAGTATTATCGTGGATGGTATGATATGGTACAACTTTAATCTGAGTTAAACTGACACACTTATTGTATCTGGGGACCGAGAAGACAATAAATCAGACATCTCAACTGCATCCATCGTATTTTAATTTCTCCGGTCCTCTCTCTGCGCAGTAATGACAGGCATGTGAGGCAGATCAGAGAGCATTATCATTAAAATAACCAGCACAGGAGTCCTGTCCCTCAGGCTGTCATACACAACACAGGTGTTAAGAAGCACCCACCCGGCAACACTAACCACAGTGATGCACTGCTCTTCTGCAAAGTGCTCAACAGCACTGAATGAGTCAGTGAGCAAATATTTAAAGAGTACTGAAGCCTTGCAAATAGGCAGAGATCAGGCAAATGAACACATTTTTTATCCCCTACCTGAAAGGTGTACCACACCTGGCTGATCTGAAAGGTCAACGTGTTTATCTAAAGATTTTTTAACTATGTGAGAACATCCATTTGTGGAGTTTCCAGAGACATAACACAGTGTAAACTGGGTATAAGCTCCCTGTCTTAAGATTGGAAGTGAATGGGCATTACAGCTGCCATCTATTCATACAACACAAAACAGACTAAACCAACAATGACTTCATCATTGTAGTCAGCAGACAGTGTGTGTGTGTGTGTTTCATCTGTGTCACTGGAACATTTTTATAGCACTAGCAAACTGTTGCTGCATCAGCACCACAAAAACCGCTCAGTGGGAGCACAGTGGATTCAGTATCATTCCTATGGGACACGGAACAATAATATTTTTCACTTCTGTTAAATCAAATACAAGTGGCAGTTCATAATGACCCTCCGCTTTGTCGCGTAAAAATGTATGTAACATGCAAAGAAAGGTATAAGGGAAAAAGCATGAATAAAATAAATGATTGTTCTTGAGAACAATAAGTGTTGCATGTTCCCACTCAGCTGGGCAGCTGTGTTACATTTATCACACATTATTGAGGAGCCAGTGCTGAGACAGAGGTGCTTTGAAAGCCTTGCCAGGGGCTCTTCAAAGAGAAGAGGAAAAACTATAGGGTTTCTGGTGCCTGTGCAGCTTCCGCTTTGGGTTAAGGTGCAAGCTCGGCCTGTTGACGGCAACAGGAAAACAATGTTGTTTCACCATCATGATGAGTCTCAGAAGATAGCTTGTGTCCAGTTTTCCTAAGCCCCACACCTCTTAAGGATATCAGCTACGCTTGTCAAACTTTCTGTTCTTGCACGGCACATGAAGTTTTGCCCGATTTACCATTGAAACTCTTTTTTTTTTTAACCATGCATCCCTGATTTCCAACAGAAGTAAACCGATATGTCCGCTTATTTACAGGGCATTGTAAATTATTTGCAGGAGAGATACAAAGGAGGTCACTGGTTTGACCTAATCACATTCACATTACTAACTGTAATCACACAGTGACTACATACAGATTTTACCCCTCACAGCCTCCACAGTCACAACTAACATTTTAATATATCCAGCTGGCCCATTGTAAAAGCAGACTCTTGTAAAATGTGTCCAGAACATTCATGGAAATCTACAGTATATGATAATGTGCTAAAGTTAAGCATCCGGCCAGATGTTACCTCCCTCAAAAGCAGATGATCCATACAGAAAGAAGAACATGTATGAATGTGCTAGTTGCAAACAAGTTTTTTCTTTAGCATCACCTACAGCTCCACAAATGAATATTTGTTAATGATCTGCTCTTCAGCCTTTTAAAGGACGCTCATTTACTTCTCAAGACAGAAGGTCAGTTGGCCGGACATGTGCTTTTGTGTGTTTTGAAAAGATATTTACACCCCATTTCAAACACATTACACCACTGATGTCCAGCTGTATCTCCTCAGTTAGCCTTTAACTCCCTCTGACACAAACACACACACACCACTTTCCACAAAAAAAAAACACATAACACTGCAGCACAAGCTAGGCCATTACAAAAGGATATGGTTTATAAAGTAAAAACACAAGGTGTATTTTATTCCCCCTGGCGCACACTGATTACACACTCTGCACTACTGCAATGATTATCCACACTCTATCCAATTTCCTCTTGTGTGTTTGTGCCTGCATGTATGCATACATGTACTGTGTGTGTGTGTGTGTGTGTGCGTCCTGCCTGTAAGCCACAGACCGCACAAAGCACAACACAAGATGACATCACCTTGAAGTGATTAGTCTGTTAGCTTCATGTGAAACATAGCAGGCGGCTGCCGCTGCATCATTCGGAGATGTTAATGGACAAATAGATATGGACTAAAAGGGAAGAAGAGATTAAAAATAATGACTTTTAGCTCACGTTTCTTCTGCTCCCTTTGTTCGGATGTGGTGAAGTCATCATTGCTGTCTCCATATGACAAAAGACAGGTGTATTAAGTGCTTTCTAATGTGGATAGGAGGATAATTTCTCTGGACTGGATGCAAGCCAAGTCTCTCCCAGACATGATGACAGACATAATGAGCAAAGGGGTTTACCATGAGTTTACACCCACACCCCATCCCTACTTTCAGGACTGTACATGTGCTGTGGTCTTGCTCATGCACCAAATTGTATTACCACGTCTAAAAGATAGAGAGGCATCATCTTTTCTCTCCATCTTGTGAACCTGTGAACCTACGGTGATAAAGATTCCCACTCACTGTCACAGGCCATTAGCTCCGAGGAATGCGAAGGGTCTGCAGTAACAAGCCCATAACGACTTCTTTAATGTGCCCGAGATAAGGAAAAGATCATGTTAGAGTTTACATGCCATAAAACCTGTGGATGCGTTGCTGAACCACCATGCATAAGTGACCACAAAGAAACAAAAAAACTGACAAAAAATGTTTGATAAAAGAAAGAAAATTACTGCAACGAGGTGAACGACAATCCAAAAGAATCCACAAAGAAACAAAAATGATAAAAAAATAAAAATAAAAAGATGAACAATTAGCTAAAAATTTGACATATTATAGCTAAATGTAACATGTAACAAATATTTGCATAAATGACTGAAAAGAGAAGAAAAATGACCAAAAATAAAAACAAACACAGAGGTATAGGTTTCAATTGTATGAACACCATAAACAAAATGCCATTTACCTCCACTGCACTGAGGTGGAGACAGAAATTTTAGTTATCTCAAAACCTTGGAAAATAATGGCAACAACAACCTGTCTGGATTCCACTGATACAAATTTGTTTTTGTGAGGTATTTGCGTAATTTGAGGTTTAAAGTCTGCTGTCTTCACTATAACACATTCTGTTTGTTCTGCTTTTTATTTAATGATGGTTTGGTCAAAGAAAACAGTGGGGAGGTGACAAAACAGATACGGATACACTTTCCTAGAAGATAAGAAGTCAAAAACTCCGTTGGGGAAGTCTCCTGAATGAAATAAAGAGCTAAAAAGAGTGCTAGAGGAGGATTTTCCACAACTTGGCAACCCCAATGTTAAAGAGACAGTAAATTATTAGTAACCATTAATTACACCAATCATAAATAGTGCTTTATCAGAAAGTGATACTGTAAAACATTTCTGACATGTTCACTTCCTCATCCCCCACCACCCCCAACTACAGCGGGACATGACAGTTTATTTTGAAATCTACGCTCTTTGGAGCCAATTTACAAGAAGTTCAGTGATCAAATGTGTATTTTTGTTTATGGAACCAAAACAGATGAAAAAAGATATTTACAAATCCAAACATGTGTATATGACCTCACATTGACTGCACTCCTCCAATGCAAGTTGTTAATTAGACAGATGAAAAGATGGAGGTCGGAAGTAGTACCCGTAAGAGTGCATGACATCTGCGGGAGCTAGAGGAGTCGTCTAAGGGAGGTCACAGAGCTGGTGGAGGGCAGGAAAGAAGGGGGAAAGGGAGATTGTACAAAGACAGCTCCAGACGCCTGCCCCTGGGAGACGGATCACAGATGTCTGACCCAGGCCTGCTACAGTTAATTGTAAAACAAAAGCCTCACCTTCTCATTCACTGTCTCTTGCTTTCTACTCTCGGAAATCTGTTTTCCTTTATGCATGCTTTCCGTCTCCCTCCACTATTATTACTGCCCTCTATGATTCACTTTTCTCATGCCCGTGTTTACGCTCCCACTTCATGCAGTGAAGAACTGCGTGATCCCTGCTGTCTTCAGATGGCAAATACCACTTAGCTGTGGAGAGCTGCCACAAATGACAACAGCAAACAGAGAATTCCCTGCATTTTTGTTTTCCAAAAGCTGTGCCCTTTACTTTCATTTGCCCAATTAACTGGAGAGAAATGTGAAACAGCAGAACTCATCACAGCAGCTCAACAACCACAGTGAACTACTGTTGCAACAATGCTTTGCTGGCAAAAACTAATTAACGTTAGGCAGTGGAGACGTTATAAGTTTGGAGGGAGAGGGAGTTGACTCTGAGCTGAACCTGAAACTGTCTGTGTTTATTTAACCGGAGCCATGTCGGTGCTGATCATACCTGAGATTGAATCAAACAGGATGCATCTGTGGAAGAGCCTGTGGCTGGGGAAAACCAGCCTGGCAAATTCCTGTTAAATCTAATTAAGCCTGCTCATAGCAGCTTGGTAAAACGGCTGAGGCTTTAGGGTGTATTGTCTGACTACGTTTAAAGTCATGTTAGTTAGCTAATGTTAGTGTCTTTTCATTGGATTTACAGAGGGTTACTCTATAGCCCAGCCAAGGTTAGAGTAACATTTGTCAATATGAACTCCAAACAATGTCAGGAGAATCAGTAGCAAATGGTGAAATTGTCTGAGTCAGATGTGTTCTCACATGGGGAGAAACTCCGGTTGATTATGGCAAGCGGAGGTTGTGCCTGTACATAAAGTATGATATAAGCTACACTACCAGTCAAAAGTTTGGACACACATAGGAATGACCATGTTGTTCATGAAAACATACATGTCTTCAGTTGTGTTACCATCATTGCACATGGTTTTCTAATGATCAGTTATCCTTTTAAATTAATACATTTGCATTAGCAAACATAACATGCTATTGGAAGGAAGACAGTACTAATGTTTGCAGAATTTAGGCCTCTGTACGTTTATGTAAATATTATAAGATTATCTTTTTACAACTATTCAGGTGGAACATTAAAAAGTAAAATACAACAATGTTTTCAATCAACTCGTGCAGGTGGTTAACTTAATAAGCTAGATAGCATAAACAAGCTAGCATCATTTTAGGCACTCAAAGTCAACAGTTTTTTGCTTTGGTAAATTAAGGACCAGTTGTTTAAAAAATGACTAGGAAATTCAACTAGTAATCTACCACTATTATCACTACTGTAAACTATACTGCATACAGTTTAATAAAGGAGAGCCTTAGCAGCAGTTACCAGAGAGTGGAAAAGATCATTACTGTACAGTTAGTAATGTGAACACTATTAGGTCAAACAAGTGACCTGCCTTATATTTAGCATGAGTCACCTCTCTTAAATCTAGTTCTGCCAAGACATGATGCAGAGGAAGACAGAAAGAGCGTTATGGCTGTTGGCCCTGCTGCTGTGCTTTGGCTGGGGTGCAGTGGTGATAATGACCGGTGACAGACTGCCAGTCCAAACCAGAATACGGTTTCCATGGTGCTGGTGAAACCAGGACCCAAACACAGGGAATCTGGTTAAGGGTAATTAGGGGTCAGTGAACTCAAGGATTTCTCAGCTGTGCTTAGACTTACAGTAAAAGTGAGTGAAAGTGAAAGACGGACCAGCATGATGGGGGTTATCAGGATTTGTTTTTTTGTTTTTTTTACGTAAAGTGTTATTCAAAATGAAACAAATGGATAAACTGCAATAACCCGAAATGTAATTGTTTTCCTAAAGATTCGCTTTGGGCTTGATATTTTACAGGGAGTAGTGTTCCTGAACAATATTTTCACTAAATAATTGTCCAAATTTCTGGGAACTCCTAACACTTCACCAGCTGCTGGGAAAAATATTGTTTGCTCTCTTGCTGAGTTACATGAATAGATTGATACCACCCTCACTCTGTCTGCTAAAAATGCAGCTAAAACCAGGTGATAGCAGATAAATGCCTGTAAAACCACAATTTATTAATTTTACGTACGTGTGTGTGTGTGTGTGTGTGTGCAAATAAACACAAGATATAGTACATTTACTGTGTGAACTTTAGTGGTGCTAGCATGCAGTTAGAGTTAAACAAACAGATTAATTGATGAAAGAAAATGATTAGTTGCAGACTAATTGCAGAAGTCATTGTTTTCTCTCACTAATATAAAGTGGGAATCAGCTGCAACAGGGAAGCATATTATGACTTGCAGCTGTGACACGAACACAATGTGCAATCTAGTGTAATCTTGTTCATACAGCTTAAAGCCTTTTCGATGACCCAAGCCACGCTGAACATATGATACTGCCTTATCGCACATTGCACACAGACCACCTATTGTGGTAGGTTATAACCTTCCATCATTAGCATACAGCTGTGGGTCTGAGTCCCAGAGTGAGTCCAGTCCTCTCTTAATCAATATTCAAACGTGTCTGACACATGTGCCAGTAAAGAGAAATAATTCATGTCAGGGAGGAAAACAGGAGGTGCACCGTGACTCGGAGACATAACCTGAAGTGTACGCTGAGCAACAATCAGCGGCGTTAAATGAGCCTGCAGCTGCTCGGGGACTAGATAAAGTGCTGAAGGCCATGCAGCTGCAAAACCCACCATCCGTCTGCCATGCAGTCCCCTGAGACTGACCCCCAGCTCGCCACAAAGGAACAAAACCCACTGCAGATTCCTTCTCCTCATTTCACCCGACAGGAGGGTCCTGCCCACCCCCTCTCTGCCCTACACAAGTCATTCACTTCTTTGGCTGTCTCCGTCTTTCCAGGGGAGGGTTTGTTCCACACAAGCCTACGAGCTGACCTTCAACTGATAGAGGGGGATAAGTGGAGGGTGAGGGCTTTGTTATTGCGAGGACCCCACCCTGCTGGTTTTCTAGTAAACAGCAGACTGGAGAGCTGCTGGAAGCAGATGTACCCCCAGGAGAGGCTCATCTCCAGGCGCCACAGGGGGCCCCCAGAAATGAAGAGTCTGAGGGAAAAAAAGAGTGACCAAGGGAGGGAGGAATAGCAGGGGAGAGGGGAGAGAAGGGTGCTCCAGCGCTGCCTAATCTTATCAGTGTGCATGACTGGCCCACAGTGTAGCATGCAGGGGAGATGTGGGGGGGGGGGCGTTTTACCAAGCTGATATGAGCAAACTAACAAGTTTTGTCAAGTGTCATTGAGAGAGCTATAGAGTTGAATCGGTTGTTTTAGAGGCAGAACAGAAACAGGAGGACACATGGGAAAGGTCATCGTGCAAAAGCTGCTGGACAATGTCACATTTCACATGGTGGTGACAGTTTGTTTTGCTATTTGAAGTCTGTAGCTCACTGCAGGTGCCATGAAAAGTCTGAAAGGTTTATCCTAGAAGCTGATGCAACCAGGTGAAGAGGAAAGGCAGGCTGGAGCCTAAAACTGGGCAATGAAATCTGTTTTGTGGGTCTCTAACTTACCTCATTTCACCGACATGGGTATGTTTGATAAATTCATTCCTTCATGCAGTCTGCTGCCTAACGTCAGGACAAATTAAGCTCTTTAAATGTATGTACATAACTTGTAATTAGAACTTGTAACTAGAAAGTGCCTCGTTCTGCAGTGACAGGCGTTCATAAAATGCACTGACCATCTGGACCACCGTTAGCTATCAGCTAATGAGACCATTGAAGCTTTGTTTGCAAAGGGAGAGTTAAGAGAAGTAGTCAGTGCTGTGTCCTGGATAAAATCATGAATAAAGAAGAGTAGGCAGTTTGCGCGCATCTTAAAATGTCCTTACAGTTATGTTAAAGGTGTCCACAAATAATTATTAGTTCTATTGTGATTTTTGTAAGCCCTAAGACAGACAACAGTGAAAAGTGTCCAAGAAAAAAAGCCTCTCTTGTGCCTTTTTCTTCCTCTGTGCTGTGCACGCTGTGACAGACTTTTCAAGAACCGGTGAGAACAGCAAAACTGTGAAGTGGCTCCATAAAACAGAAACAAACTCGGGACAAACGGCTGCTTTCAATTCACTTAGAAACAGTCATTTTACAAACTTGCAATGGAAAACCCTTATAACGTAATGTGACCCAGTTAAGGCTTGTCTGAATTTTAAGTCTTCCTCACATTGCATCATTTCTAGAGCAAAATAATCTTTAGAATAAAAAGACACGTTAAAAAATTTCTGTGAAGTGTGAGACACATAATACTGTGGGGTGAAATAATGACCAAAAACTTAGAGCCTGTGGAAAACAGATGGTGCTAGAAAAAGAGAACGCTCTTACTAAACAGCACAAGTGCAGCATTTATAGTGAGATAGAGTCTGAAGAAATCTGATGCAAATCCACCAGTCTTGTTATACACTGGAGGATCCCCACAGCAGGGCTTTGCTGAAACAACTCTTCCAGATGTTAGTCCGAGCCAGCCAGAGTCATTTGGTTTAACCTCTGACACGGTAGCAGCCTTTCAGTTAGTGAATTTCACACTTTGGTCATGGTGACGCTATTGTCTTGGCTTTGGTTTCAAGCACACACTGATAGTGCCCAGGTTAGTGATATTTACACTCACAGATACGTAAATGTAAGTGTTTGTTTAGGAATCAAATGTGTGGAGGAGGTGTAGATCAAATCGTCCCCTGAAAATAGCCTTCATTCCAGGAGAAATATACTGACCAATCCCATAAACTGCAGCCGGGATCTTGGATTAATGACAAAAGCACTGCCATCAAAGCTCGAGGAAGCATGGAAGGCAGATGATGTGGTCTGCATGAATGGGTTAGCAGTTAAACTTTTGTTTTACTTTTTGCATTAAAAGTATCACGTGCTGCATCATCTGCAGGCAAAATAGATGGTTGGCAATATTTTTTCCATGCTTTGAAAGTTTAGGGAAATGAGAGGAGAAAAAAAAAAAAAAGTTTTCCAAAGCATCTGCACTTCCAGGCTGCCAAGGAAGAGAAAGTATTTTTGCTTTTCTTGTGGCCTAAAAGGAGGAAAGGAGCATTTTGCAGGGTCGTAATGAATGAAGCACAGGCTTTTTTTTTTCTTCCCTTTTTGTTAATGGGCCAAACACACAGCAGTGAGAGACCTCGTGCACTGGCATATAAGCTCAAACCACTGGCAATTCCTGACACTGGACTCCAAGCAACCGCCATCTTTAACACTAGTCACTTATTCAGGGATGACCTAAGCATCATTAAACATCTGAAACTCAGTTATGTTCCTTAAAAAAAGAGAAATTACAAAGAAAAGGCTCAAGCTAATTACAGAATGGACCCATGACGGAGACCACACAGTGGCTGCACTGCTGCAACTTCACCCGCTGGTAATAAAGTGACAACTCCACAGTGACGTGCAACAATTTAGCACATTTACATTAAACTACAAAAGGCTACAGCATTAATCCAGTAGCAGAGAAGAGTAAAATCCACGTGGAAAAACACAGATCGCATGGTTCAGATCTTTCCTACCACAACAAATCAGTGAATGAGGTTTGGGACAACAACATCACATTACTCATGATCACTGTGTCTTTTAAAATGGTGAAATAAAGAGCATCACATGTGGGAATAAAAGTGTCTGATGGGAAAGATGGAGAAGAAACTTTTACTTATTGGAAATACACAATGGAGTTCCTGACTATGGTTACATAGTGGTCCAAAGACTTCACATACAAACCAGGAGGCATTTCTCTGTCACACACAAACACTGGTTTACAGGTGCAACTGTTCCTCAGGTTTACTGTTGAAACACAACACGGAAACAAGACAAGAATCTGTGTTGCACTTTGTCGAGACCACTGACAAACTTTCTCTACAACCTTAAACATTCAGTCGACTGACAAAAGAAATCCGCTCCAGGATCTGGTGTTTGGGGTTAACAACGCTTTTCATGGGACTTTTTAAAATGGAAATTTAAACTCTGTTGTAATTAGAGATGAATACATTATTCAATTGACGTTCAAAACACAAAACACCACCTAGATCCAGCTCCAGAACTGTGAAGATGTGATGCTTTTCTTTCATTTGTTGGATAGCAAAGAGAGTATCTTCCAGTTTTGGAGTGATAAAGAAAATCTGGAAAACCTGAGCTCTGAGATTCTTCCTAATTTTCAGACCAAGCAATAAAAACCTTGGTGGGTAACAATGCACATGGTATCAATAAGTAAAAAAATAACAAAATAAACAGGTTTTCAAGCTGAACTTTGCATGCAGCTGGGGCTGATTACTTTCATCTGAGCCACAATAACTGAAAGAAAATTAATTAGGAATTATTTTGATTATTAATTAATTGATTTAAGTCGTTTTTTTAAGTTTAAAAATGTATCGTCTTAACATTAAAGTTAGTTTTTGACAGTTGGTTGGACAAAACAAGACTTTAAAGCACAAAGAGTGCAACTTTAAAAACCTATTATCATTCTCACATGATTCTGTTTTGTTGCACCACCCAGTTCAGGTTTTTATTAAAAATAAAAGATGCATGAAAACTGCACCAATGAAGAATGAACTGATGAGTGCCACACTTTGTAACACATTGTGCTGCATTAGCTGATGAAGCATCAGTCTGCTCGGCTTTCCTGCCACGAGTTTCCCCCCTTCACAGCACTGGAGGAGAAAATAACTCGAAATGTGGAATCACTTTAAAGAGAGAGTTACGATATCTGCTGTCGAGGAGCTACAGTGAAGGTCTGTCTCACAGACGGACAGTTTCTGTGTAGAGTTGGTTTAAAAAGAGGTGGTTTGTTTAGTCTCTGGACGCAGATACTTACGTGTAAGTGCAGGCTGAGCGGCTCTGACGCGGCGCCTGCGAAATCCACAATCTCCTCGGAGATTTCTGTAGTTTCAGTAAAATCGTCGGGCTCGACCCTGACTCGACTTCTTCCCACTCCCCTCACTCAGAGTCTCTTCTTCATCCTCCACGTTTTCTCCTGGTCCACGGAAGAATGAATGGCTGGCTCCGTCCGCCCCCCCCCCCGTTCTGCCCACACAGGCTTCTGCTGGGATGGGAGTGACTGCTCCGTCAGCTCCCTCCCCCCATCCACCAATCCCTGCCTCCCTGCAACTCACCAGAATAAATTATTTATTTAATGACAGAGGTGGAAAGTACTGCACTTCAGTACAAGTCTGACGTACTTTTACATGACCATTTTACTGTAATTCATCCAGAGAGTACTTTTTACTCCACTACACCACTGGTGGTTACATTAATGACGTGTACACGCATCAGTAAGTAAATTCCAGTGAGTCATTATGCATATTGAGTATTTTTGGTACCAATATTTTATACTAATTCTGTTGTACTTTTACTTAAGTAAAGTTTCCAATGCAGGACTTTCACTTCACTGTTGTAATATTTCTTCCACCGCTGCTTATTTGCCACACAAAAAGGAAAATAAAAGTTTTCTCTGTTGTTTTTGTTCCTCACAAAGTTCAAACACATTTTCTCCCTGTAAAAAAAACACTTAATTTCACTGAAGTGCAGCCACCAACATTTGCCGTTTTCTTGCTACCAACTAAAAACTCAGTTTCTGAACAGAAGGCTTCAGGTCGTAATCAGATCTCTTTTTCTGCAGCCTTTGTGTTGTAAATTTAATTATAAATGGATGACGGTGCCATTTTTCTAACCATCAATCTACACTGAATAACTCATCAGTATCCAGTGTAGACTGCTTTTAGCTGTTGATTTCTGAGCAAATTCTCAGAAATCTGGTTTTTCCAAGTGGTTCTCTCCTTGAATCTGTTCATTAATTAAACTTAAGACCTGAACATTTTAGATTTCTGCAGAAACCTTAATTTATGAGGCAGGTGTCTGGAGCAGACTTGCACATTCATGTTAACAGCATCAAGGTGAGTAGTGTTTAAAATACAGTTTAAAGAGATGAGAAACCAGGGTCGAGAGAAAGACAGGTTTGACATGCAAGAAGGGTCGTGATATGAATCTTAACCGCTGTACTACCAGACACACTAAAGCCCTTTTTTTAAATCAGTAACTCAAATTTGATCAAATACTTTATAAATGACCACTACTGTACTACTGGAGGATGTGAAATGTGCAGTACACAAACCAACATGCAAACATCCCAACAGTAAGTGTGGTGGAGGGAGCGTCATGATCTGGAGCGGCTTTGCTGCCTCTGGATCTGGCCAGCTCGCCATTATGAAGAGGAAAATGGTATTCTGCAGTTTATCAAGGTATCCTACAGGATAATGCAGAATGGTTGCCTGCAAGCTGAAGCTCAGAAGAAGCTGGGCGATGCAGCAGGACAGTGACCCTAAATATCAAAGTAAATATACTACTTAACGGCTTCAGAGAGGTACAATCCCTCTTTTGGAGTCAGAGCCCAGACCTCAACCCAATACAGATCCTTAGGAATGACCTCATGTGAGCTGTTCACACAGTACAGTTCCCAGGAACTGAAAATTTGTCCCCAATGTTGGAAATGTCCATTCTCAGATATAATGAATAGCAATCTAAAATATAAAGTTCTCAAATTTGAGTGTGGGATCTCTGAATAGTTCCCATGAAAGCATCATGGGAATTACTCTTGGGTGTAGTTGAAGTAAAGAGGAGAGTTTGTTTTTTTAAATTACAGATTCACTCTACTTTGTTACCCATCAGAGAAAAAAAAAAAAAAAAAAGAGAGTGAAGGAAATGAAGGGAAAAATAATTCAGCAATGACACATTTTTTTGTTGTTTTTGTTCTTTATTTCCAAGGAACCTTTAAACTCCTGCTGCATCTCACATCACTACTGTGGGTTTGACATATTATATGTCACTTAGGCTTATGTTATACATACAAAATTATCAGTCAGACTTTATTTGTAGCAGGTTATTGCATTTCAACAGTTTAAATATAAACAGTAAAACAAATTACTACTAATGCACCCAAGAAATACGATGGAAAAATAATAAAACCAAGGATATATATAGATATATATATATATCTATATATATCTATATATATATATATAGATATATATATGATGAAATGCTCAGTTATAATCATGGAACTACTTAATACAAGGACATTAAACTTTGACTGTTTTGGTTGTGTACACTAATGTTCATTTACCTTATTGTTTAATGTTCTTGATTAATTGATTTGCTGTCCAGTCCAGAGCCTTCAGTTCTCTCATTTTGTCAAATCAGCTGTCTAAAACTCAAAGATATTAATTTAGCACAAAGAAAAGACTAAGAAAGGAAAAGTTCTCATAGTTGAGAAGATGAAACCAGACAATATCTGACATTTTCAGTTGAATAATTTCTGCAAAAACCTTCTGAACTTCTGATTTAAAACCTGGACTACCTGAACCAGAAAATGTGATTTTTATTTACTTTCAAATGCATATTTTCATAATTTGCAGCTCACATTTACGTGAATATTTTTAATATTTAAAATATATATATATATATATATATATATATATATAAATAAATATATAACAGTTGTCTTAGCATGCTATTCGCTATCTCCAGTTACCACAACTTGTCTGTAAAAACAGGATATTCACACACACAGGATATTACATGGACACTGGGGAGACTACGTGTCACATTCTCTCTAAATGAGACTCTTACATTTTATTAGGAAGCCAACAGCTGAACTGAAGATCCACAGCCAACACCAGCCAACGCAGATTACTCACCTTCAGGCTCAGTCTGTTCAGGTCTTACATTCGCTGCACAGCAGAGAGCCATATGTGTTCCTGCATGCACCATCTCCCAATCTCTAGTCTTCTATTGTTGCCAATTTTAAAACGTAGAACATACAGTTTACCCATTTGAGGAACATGAATTGTGTGACAACTGTTGTGTACTAGTGTATGCTTTTCACCACAGCAAACAAATGTGAATGGACTATTTTGAGTAAGTTGTGGCTGGGAAGGGAGCAACTGGTGCCAGGACCTCGGTGCCCTCTTATTTGTGCTCCTTGGTAAGACAAATGACACTTGAATAGAGTTAAAATACAAGGGAAGTCCTATGACTTGGAGTTTCTGGCTAAACAACTCTGCAGTTATTGTCAATAATAACAGCGCTGATGTTATCCATCCAGTTTCTAGGATCATTGTTACTCTGACTGACCTTCAGTTTAACAGAAGAAACAATAGTGTGCTGTAGAAATGCTCCAGTTACCACTAATACATGACTGATTACTCCAATAAATGTAGTTTGAGCTACAAGGTTATGTCCCATATCTCAGATCTGAATGGACTTTAACCCTCTGGATGCCATGTTTTCAGCAGTGAATACAAACTAACTATATACTGTGCCGAGACCAGCTGAGAAAATCAGTTGAAAGGGGCAAATGGCCTTTTCGTTTTCAGAGATTTACAGACAAAGGACCCAAAACAAGTTGGGATACAATCATTTTACATGTAAATACAGTGTATAATTATTTTATTTATGCAGTTTTCTGAAGTATTTGTGGTTCTATAGTAATATTTATGAGTAAATATTTCTAAACTTATGGGTGCCCACTTCATTTTCTATGTGTTTTAGGTGTTTGTGTTTATGGTAAAGAAAAGGATATCAGGAATGTGTGGCAAGGACAGGGATGAAAGTTGCGTAAACGATGACAACAATGAATAGAAAATTAATCAATCAATCTAAATCAACTTGGACTTCACCCTAACTATTGCAAAATCCTGCATGATATGTTTTTCCCGTTTATACTTTACACTAAATAAATAGATGGGAAACAGTTAAGAAGTTACCTTTCTTTAAGTTCCTGGTACTTTTCTAAAGTCTAGGAACCTTATACCCCATAAATACAAGGGGTAAAAGTCAGTTCGGAGGAGTTGTGATTTCCACAGCAGGGCCGGGAAGATTAAACGACCCCAGTGTGTAGCTGGTTTTTAAAAATGCAGTGTGTGTAAAGCGCTTTGGTTTCTACTGCAGGATAGTCCCGAAACCAGGGACTTTAAACGTAGACCCTGGTTCCTCCAGGGTCCAAATGCAGATTAAAATTAAGTTCTTCAAAAGGTTCCTGGTTCCCAGGAAAAGTTCCTGTGCCTTTAGAGAACAGTATTCCAGTAACTTAACTTCCAGTATCTGTTGGAGAATAAGATAAAAGTAGTATGACGACACCATAAGATACCAGACACCTTTGATTCTAACTTTAACTACAGTTTGAATATTATAATCATCTTTTGAAGCTTTTCTGTCTGTAATTATTCTTAAGTCATACGTTTTAGTAACAAGTGACATAAGTTTCAACTTATGCTCTGACAGAGTGGAACAGGAAGTGCATTTATTGCACTTGAGTAGAAGTTTCAGGTATTTATAATTAAATGTTTCTTTCTCCACTAGATTTTTCTGATTGCTACAGTTATAGATGAACATTTTGCAAACACTGATCGTTCAAGTCGTATTTTCTTGAAACGTTAATCTGCCACTGCACTGACAGAATGTCAGCATGTTTGAATGGAAACCAACACTAAGGAAAATTTAAAAAGCTGATTTCTGTCTGGTTGATACAATCTAAGTAGGAAGAAAAGAAGATTATCATACTCTTCTTTCATGGAGGATTTACTGCAGGGCTGTTGTATTAGACTGCATTAGTTTGAGCTTGGTGTACTTCATAAAGTTTGAATAGTACAAATCAGCTCCGCCTTGCTAACAAGCTGGCATGAAATTGCTATTTACATGTTAATTCATAGCTGAAAGGGTCATTCTGCATAATAACTTGTATTTCTGATTCTTCAATCACATTTTGCTTAAATCATTAAACTTTCACACTTCCCTTTAAGAAAAAGATCAGAATACTTCTTACACCATGTCATTATCTCAATTATAAATTAGCTTTAGTGCATTAATATCCCCTTAACTCATCAGCTGTGTGTGATCTGCATTTATTTTTATTATTATTTTAAACTGTATCATGCTCTGTTGCATTCTCTCTGCACTGAGGGATTTTATTTTTTTAAGTTAAGGGTGGTGAGCAGTCGCATCTCCGCCCTTCAACGCTCAAGGTTTAACACATTCCTGGCTGCACCGGTCAACACAATTTTAATCCGTTTTCACAGGCAGAGCAGCACGGACACACAGACACAATGTTGTTTGGAATTCCAGTCCCACTTCACTATGAGCGGTGAAGAATGGAGACCTTCAATCTCTCCTTGTGAACATACCAGAGAGGGAAATCAAGGGTGGTGGCTGTTTTTGTGTCCCACATGTTCTCACCAACAAGATATCAAGGCCTCCATTTATCAAACATGTAACATTACTCTACTGTGGTCTAAAGTACAAACACAGGAGGAAATTCTGTTTAACACAGTTTAATCAAGTGACTATTGGACTTTTGATATTGATCCCAAATTTAAGAAACTCCTTACAGTGTCTTTAGTGATTAAAAGAACATACAGTTTATATTTGTAAAAAAAAAAAAAAAAAAAAAAACTTTTATTTGTGTGTAATCTGACTTTCTAGGCAAGAAACTTGTCGTAAAAGAAACTTTGACAAAACTTCAATAAGGAAAATATCTTCCTCTCTGGCTTAACATAAGGCTGTAGGATTTATTTATGATATCGTCTCCATCTCTCTCTTTCACACGCCGTCACATCTCTTCATGAACAATCTCAACATCACCATATCTGGACAATCTCTGGATGTCGCTCTTTAAATATTATTGCAATGCTGCCTACTATTGTGCAGCTCACCTCATTCCCAACGCCTCCATAATCCCCATGACGTCAAAGGTTTCTATCAACCACCTGCTGACTTGACTCCACCACCAGCAGCAGCAGCAGCAGCAGCAGCATCTAGACTCTGAGTCTGGCAAAATCTCTCTTGCTTAACTCAGTATATTTCATTATTCACTTACATTTGTTCTCTTCTTATTGAAATATGATTATACGTATACAGTAAATAAGGGATGAAATATTACATTGTTCTAATGTCTCAATTTAAGAAATGACCAGGCAGGGAGCAGGAGACTGAGACTTGACAGGCAGATGAATGCAGTACTAGCAAAAGAGCAAAAATAGACTTACTTGGATCCAGCAGAATGAGAGGAGTGTTGACTGTCCAAGCTGAGGGTCAGAAAACCAGGAAGACCGTCCAATAAAGTAATCAGAGGAGGGAATAAACAGAAGCAGAGTCATGAGGTCAAAAACAGCCAGTCTGTCCAAGTGAACAAAAAAACACAGGGAACACCAGGAACAAACAACTGAAAAACACAAGTCCGGAAGAACACACACGACAAACTGGAAGGAAGCGAGTGAAAGTAACTGACCTATATACTGGGGAGGATAATTCCAAAGTGAATCCAGCTGCGTGAAAGAGGTAGCACTAATCAAGGAGGGAGAGACCAGGTCTAAAAGAGTGTGTGCATGTGCGTCAGGCAGGTTACTGAAGGAGGGAAGAGCTGGGGCCGTAAACGGGACAGGAAAAAGTGCAGAAATGAACAAAAAACACAAAATCAAACTGTGTTCTAGTAATCACTAGAGACACATCAAATATGTCACAGAAATCATATAATAAGGACAGTTTAGTACCAAAGTGGAAACTGATTTAGAATAAAATCAACGCCAGGTTTATTGTTGTTTTTTGTCTGCATCTGATAAAGAAGAAAAAGTGATGTTAATAATTAGAAAAGTGCTTCAGCAAATGGATTATTATTATCAGACAGGAAATGCTGCATGTTCTGTTTCTTAAAAAATGTAAGCGAAGTTTAAGAGTATTTTTAAGTAAAAGGAAGTTTGATAACATGTTTTACTGTGTAAGTGAATCTAACAAAGTGAATCAAAGTTGTTCAGTGTTCACGTCTTTGTAGTTTAAGACACTAGCAGTTTAATAAATGTGAGCCTGAGCCTCACGTTCGTTATCACATCTTTACAGTGCCGCTTGATTCAAAAGGCGCCACACTGGAGGAACACATAGCTGTGTGACAGCTGAAATAACAAAACGTGAGGCTCAGGGCGACGTCACAGCCGGTGAATCACGGTGTTGATTCAGCAGAGGCAAATCAGAGCTGCAGTTTGTTTGTCACTCCGTGAGACAGACTTCAAAAGGCTGAGTCAAAGTGCAGGATTAAGTGTGAAAGATACACCAAAACCGCTTTGAAAAGTATGAAGAGGAGATGACACTGCTGAGGTTGGCTGCTCCTAATGACAAGGGGTGGTAGATGGAATAACTTGTCAGGAGGGGTAGTTCACCACAGTCCGGGGATGAGAAGTGCAAAAGTGGTCTGCAGTCGCGCTGAGAAACTCACAGGCCTCGGTTTTAGATGAATGGCAAGAACTGGCAACATCTAATTACGTGAACTATCCCATCATCCTGAAACGCAGAGTTTTGATTGTAGAGTAAACTAACAGAACAAGCAAGTGACAAATTTATGGCCTCAGCAATGTAAGAAGAACTTTCTCAGAAATATAAAATAATCATGTGGTATTCTGGTACTTATCCATTACCAAAATCCCAGTTTAAATTCCATTTAACTGCTACTTTGGTAGAAAATGGTCTTTTTTTTAAGCTTATGTACACTTGTGCATGAGTCAGTATAGACTTTATGTAAAACTAGAAACTGCCTCATCTTAAAAAGCAAGAAAATATGAAAACTATTTACCAAACGGAGGATTAGGTTTTGAATTTTAATCCAGGAACTGGCACCTAGCACTTGCTTTGGGCAGGCAATATGGGTCGACTGTTTCTAAATAACTAATTCACTGAAATATGACCTAACATTTCCACTAATTAAACATCAGAGTTCATTCTGGGCTGTGGAAATAGTACAACAAAACAATCACAACTCAAAGTCCACTTACGCAACATTTTCAAGGGTTTTCAATTATAGCTGTTAAGACATCAAGCATCTGAGGAAAGTCCATCTGCTGATGAAGGCCGTGTGATGGGGTGAAAGTTCTGGAAAACCTCACCTACTGCATCTTGAATTGGGATTGATTTGACGAACTAGTCGTTAATGATTTCTCATTGTGTGGACTATTAAACTGTGGATGTGTGCAGTGGAAAGGAAAGAGTATGTGTTCACAGTCTACCAAAACTCCTTAAAGGAACAGTGCAGCATTTTGGGGAAATATGCTTAGATAAGAGCAGACACGAGGTTCATCGCTTAGCTTAGCATAAAGACTGGAAACAGGGAAACAGTGGCTCTGTGCAGAGGTAACAAAATGCACCTACCAGCAACTCTAAAACTCACAAACTAACATCCATCCATTACTGTAAACCTGAGCAGAAAGATGTTCGCATTTGCTCAGTGACAGCTTCATCACACAGTTTTCAGTCCATTTGTAGCTGGGCTTATGATACAAAACTGAACCATCTCCTGACAACTGTACATTATATCCAGAGACTTCAGAGATTATTCAAACCCCTTCGCTTTTTGCACACTTTATTACACTGTACATATCTGTCCACCAGTCTCCACCCAATAGCCAAAACAAGTGCAAAATTATTAGAGTAGTATTAAAGTAGACCTTTAATTCAGTACTTTTTTGAGGTGATTTTGGCAGCAGTAGCAGCTTAGAGTTTTCTTGGGTACAGTAAGTATCTACAAACCTCTCACACCAGGACTTGTGCAAGTTTATCCCATTCTTCCCAACACATCCTCTAAAACTCAGTCAGATTGGATGGGAAGCATGTGTGAACTGCCATCACCAACAACTTAAGCATGTGATGCAAAAAGTAACAGAGCTTTGCACACAAACACAAATGATGCAATAAACAGTACTAAGATCATCAATGACTATCCTCATGTCAAATGGCTCTACAGTAGTACACAGCATTGTTGTTCGCCTTGCTCTGTTGCCAATCAATTCACAAGCCAGGTTAAGGGTCACAAGCCACATTAGGACGGGGCCGAGCACTCTGCAGGGTGTATTTCCTGTGGGAGTCTGCATGCTGCTGGCAGTGGGAGGTCAAACACCAAGGGGCCGAAGGTGAAACACAGTATCTGTATAAAGGAAATTTGTTTCTCCACCTCGGATCCCAATATGAAATATGCAAATTACCCATTTGGAAGTACTGCAGCTTATATTTACCCCTTAATTTGTTTACTCTCTGTAATGGATTGACTTCAACAGAACAAATACTATATATTGGACAAAATACTTCCCCACAGCAACCTAATGAGAGCAGTACATTCATGAATGACTGGCATGTGAGAGTTATTTCTGAAGACACAATATTGGAGACAAGAAATTCCTCACATTTTACCACTGAACACAAAAATATATACAGGAATTTGGACAGTAAGTATTTTGGCTCTGTGTGACACAACTGAATTAAAATGAGACAATCAAGATGTGCTTAAAATGTGACTGTGATCTTTAATTTAAAGCTAGGGTTGGGAAATTTTGGATAAACTGTGTAGAATTGCAACCATAATAATACACGCCCAGTTTTTGTAATCCAAAGTATTTGGACAAAATAGCATGATCAACACGCACTCATTCAGTATCACAACTACTGATATTTAATATTGCCTGAATCCTCCTATAGAATCCATAGACATCACCAGATGCCGGGTTTCCTCCCTGATGATGCTTCACCAGGCCTTTACTGTGGCTCTCTGCAGTTCCTGTTTGTTTTCTGGGCAGCAAGTGAAATGCATGATTCAGGTCAGAGGATAAAAAACTGTGTCACTGTCCGAATATATGTATGTATATATATATTTATATATATATATATGTGTGTACTGTATGTTGTTCCCACATGGTTAACACTTTCAAAGATATAGAGTTGCCAAGTGATCTAACAGCTGCAACAATTCATCCAGTGAAGAAGAGCTGACTGGTAAAATAAAGTCTACAAAAAGTAGAATATGAAACCAATAAATTTAGATACAACTTGCTGCTGTATAAGTGGTAAAACAATAACCATTAAATGTTTCTGCAGGGGTTTGTGTAGGAAACACTGTGATGAAATCATGCAGCTTAGCTTTAAAAGTGCTGAGGTGACAAATGAGGAGTTGAGTTCTCCACCAATGCCTGAAGGAAAATATCGCTTTAGCTGCTTAAATGATCCACTATGTTCACCAGCTACTTTCAGACTAGTTTGCTGCCTGGTCCTCAGTAGGTAGTGTGCAGTGTTTTTAAAGCTTTTTTGCTGGAAACTATCGCCTGCTGCAGCCAAAAACACCAACTGTTTTTAAAAGATGAGCAGTAAAAGTGAACCAAAATACTAAAGTTTTGGTAGTTTGGGGTAATAACAGGGTAATTTTTTGAAAGTAATGAGATAAAACCAGTAGCTACAAGACAAAAGGGGGTTAACACTGAACTATAACAGGCGTTATTATTTGAATAATAAAAAATAAAGTAGTTACTAAATTAAAAACCAAATAATAGCTTGGTACAAGCAATGGATATATGTAGGTAATCAGAGGCCAAACACACATAGTAATAATGTGGAAGCCTAACACTGAGAGCTACAGTAATAAATATGTGGTAGTTTCTGTGTAATAACAATGAAAGAGAGCTACAAAAGCCAAAACTACCTATTTTACTTAATTATTTTTTGTATCAACATAATAACCACGTTACACTGTTATTAGCTAAATATTACCCCCGCATTACCTTGTAATTACCTAGATATTTCCCACTATTACCTTGTTATTACCAAGCTGTAAAGTGAAGTGCTCCCCAACTTTGTAGAGCCGAGGGTCGGTCTGTTACTAAGAGAGTATAAAAATATAGATTTGCTTTAAATTTCAACATTGGCAAAAAATTTACATCTCCCACAGACATCTATACACATTTTAAAGGCTCCTAAATACTTCACCTTAAAAAAACAAAAACAAAACGAAACATATTTTAGTTGGTGAAATACTTAAATACATGTTATTTCTGTGCAGCTTTTTGTTTGACACATACAGGCGGGGCCTGCCGCTTCTCAACAGTAGATAAATGAACTGCAAATGCCTGAAACAGCAGGGAGACAGTCTTTACAAATCAGCAACATGTGTCGCTAACACAGTTCACACGACCACTTTAACTAAACCTCTGAAAACATTATAGACCTGGATCACTAATGATGGCAGCACTGACTTTCTGATCAGTGGGACGTGCATGACAGGTTGGTCACATATAAAAATAGAATATTTATTATTTTCTTTTAAATATCTGCATAATTTAAGTATTATGTAATGAATGAGCTGTCTTGATATATAAAATTAAAATTACCAGAGAGTAAAAATACTGTTTTTAAAAATGTGATTTGTCTCCACAGAAGCTAAACTGTACAGTAATCAAAGTGCTATGACCTTCATAATGTTCATCACTGTCATTTTCATCTAAGCCCAGGGCCCCCAGGCTCCAGTGGGACCTGGGTCACACCTGGGGTCATCGTCAGGGAAGTTAATCGGTGAAGCACTTTTCTGGTGCTGGTGCAGCCTGCTGAGCAGATAGTCCACAACTACAGGGAACTGGTCCGATACTTCATATCTCTCCTCTGGATCCTTTTCTACGTCAAACAGCATCACAGACTTCGGAGGATCTGCCTTGGCGGGACTCGGCTCAGAGCTGTTGTGTCCAGGCTGTGGAAACCAAATGTCACAACCTGGAGGAAGTAACATTTAGGACGTTAGCAGCAGTGATGGAAAGTAACCAAGTACATTTACTGCAGTGCCATGTGGAGACATTTTACTTGAGTATTTCTATTTTATGCTGCTTAAAAGTTTAAAACTCTGCTCTGCTGCTTTCGGAGGAAAACATTTAATTTTTTACCGCACTACATTTATGTGACAGTTGTAGTTTGATATAAAAAAACATACTAACCTTATAAAATAAAACGCCTCATTAAAGAATAAATCCCTGCCTCCCAACATTATTAGTCAACATTACAATGTCGTGGTTCCTTGGTATGTTTCAGATGTCTGTGAGCTGGGGGCTATAACTAAGAATTATGTTCAAAATGATTTACTGCCTGATTATTTTATTTAGTCAATAAAATTGTAAAGTGACTATTTAAACTGCTGCTGGGCGATAGACGGGGTGGTACACACCTACAGTACAGACAATTTAGAGTTACCAATTAGTCACTGTGGGAGGAAACTGGAGTACCCAGAGGAAACCCACGCATGCACAAAGAAAACATACAACCAGCCAGGCACCAGGCTACAAACCACTGCACCACTGTACTGCGTGATTATATAATAGTTTAATAATTAGCTGATGGTGAACTAATCGATTAATCCACTGACTGCTGCAGCTCTAGTTTCACCAGTGACCTTTCCCCTGTAAACCTCTCATAGGCCTTTTTGACCAACAGAGAACTAGTTCAGAACCAATGCATTACTTCTACTGGATCATATTTAAATGAATGTATTGGTACTTTACCTTACATAAAGGATCTGAAAACATCTTCCACTGTTCAGCAAAGCACATACATGCTTGATTTTCCACTTCCCACTTAGACTAAAAATATGATTACTGGTGACAAAACATACAGACCTGGGTAGCCAGTCAGCAGCTTCCAGTTCAAGAATCGAATGGCCGCGTGAATGGACACATTGAAGCCGGAGTTGACCGAGGAGTCACCGCCGGCCGCCTGAGCCAAAGTTACCTGACGCTCCCTGCCTGGACCTGCAGAGGGTAGAGGACGGAGCTCATAATGGACATCATTCATTCTAAAAAGATGATATTAGACTACCATTGGATTAAAAACACCCTGTGTCAACCTTTTGAGCTTGTAGACTGGCACCAAATCTTAGTATGTACTTGGAATCATGGTCAGTATCAAGTGAAGTGAAGGTGTGGAAATAAATACAGCAGTAAGAAAGGCCTCTTTTTGTGCTGCAATATCAGCAGAGAAACTGCAAGAACTGAGTGATTCAAAAACTGCTGGAATAAAAAAATCTAAACAATCCTTCTCTTTAAGAACAGAAATTGTTTGTAAGTTGTATGTAAGTATGAATTTCCTCAAACACATGGCACTTTAGGGTTGGAGGAATGTGGCAAATGCGGTGGAATTGTGGTCAATTCACCAGTCCTCCATTTCTGCCAAGAACAATGAATAATTTGCTATTAATGAAGTTGCTCAGATTTGAAACGGAAAGTGAATGAGGAACACGGGTCACAGTTACCAACTGGCATCGTTTTATCATTCGCAAGGCAAAAGTAAATCATTTACCCTTCTTCCAATGGTGTGCACACATTTCTGCAGCCTCCTGCCATAAGCTACTTCAGCTCTTACGGAAAATGTCTCCCAGAAGTGAGCACACATGTCTACGTTTTAAAAAAGGAAAGAGATCTGGCCTTGAGTGTATTCTCAGGTTCATGCCGTGGTTGACTTCGACAATATGGTTCTGATTAGACAGATTTGCAAGTAATTTCGGCCTCCTAACGCTGTCAAAACAAGTATTTCTTCACATTCTTTGCATATATACAAATCCCCGCCCACACAAAGCCCACGTTCCCATTGGAGCTCGTTTGATGGAGCCGCTTCCACCACAGCGACATGACGGGAGAATTAAAACATTTCCGATCTCAGCGTTTTTGCAACCACATGATAAAAGCTTCAACATTGAATTCTTCACTGATCGTCGCACAAATGACATGCGGGTATCTTAATTGCTCTCACATGCACTGAGACGGGCTGCTCAGTGCAGAGTGATCCCTGAATTAACAGCTCAAATTTGTAGAGCTCAGATCCTTGCATAAATAAGGGGGTACTGACGTCTTGACAGATTCAGGTAAGAAGAAGGGATGATAAACGAACTGGGCTCTGCAAACATCAGTTTTAGATTTATTTTGAGGGGCACTTCTTCACTATCTATTGCTTACATTTATTCTTTGCAGCGCAGGACAACAATATCTTAAAGCAGGACTTACTCATCAGGATCCACAGCAGGATGATCCACAAACAGGCTCAAGGTAAAAGAGGCAGAGGAGAGGCAGGGACATAGAGAAGAGACCCTGAGAGAGAACAGAGAGAGGAGTGCGGTGGGGATATTTGGTGGGGATTTAAGGCTTGGGTCAAGTCCAGGGTTTCTCTCTCTCTACAAGTAAGAAGTTCAGGGACCCCTCTGCAACCCAGTTAGTCGGGATCCTCATTCACGCACAGCGCAAGAGCAGAGAAGAAGGGTTTTGAAAAGCGACTTGAAAGAAAAGTGACTAAAAAGGGACAAGGGTCTTTTCATGAGCTAAACAGAAGAATTCCAATAGGCATGAAGGAAGAAACGTGGAGAGGCTGGGTTCATAGTGAAAGAAGGAAGGAAAGAGGAAAGGAATCTGACACTGGAATGCACTAAGAGAGACCGGTTGTCACTATGGTGGCTGACAATAAAGACTCAAACATAAACATGAGAGTGTACGCCTGTAAAAGCAGCAGTGTTGTTCTTCACGGGATCCTCATATCATCTTAACGATTTAGACGGTGATGACCAACTGTAAACTTTGAGGATAATTTGAGTACAAAGGCTTAAGCTGTGTCAACAGTTGTGTCTCAAGAAAGTGATAAATCATTGACTGTGAAAGTATGGATTTTCCCAGTAGGTCCTGGTTACTCATTACACATTTGATGAAAGAGGGAAATGGGGAGAGTAGGGGGCTTTTCCTGGATGTGATTTCATTTTTAGTTTAACTAACTGAACCTTAAAGCTCCGCAATTATTTTCTTATACTGACAGTAGAACAAATGACATAATCTCAAAGGTGTTGATTGCATTGGACAAACCTGTAAGAAAAAAGGTCAAAAACACATGTTTGACAAAAAAAGAATGGAAATTACCGATATTGATTGTACGTAATTGTCATGTATGTAATCATGCAATAAAGTAGTAAATATCTAAATAAATCTTGAATAAGTAATGATGAACAAATATATAATAATATATAAATAAAGAATAAATATTTGTGAATTGTGCCATTTGTAGGGAATGTAATCCAGCTGCAATAACATGTTTGTGATTTCAGTTTAGTTGTACAGAAACATCATTTTTGGGAGACTGTGTTACATACACTCACTATACACTACCTGCCCCGCACCAAGGAAAACTTAGTTAGCAACTAGCTAAAGAACCTATGGGAAGATTTGGCAGCTAAAAAGCCAGATATTTCCTTCAGGGGTTGGTGGAGACCAAAACACAGCTAAAAGGAGGATGTGTATTGACTTATAGTCTCTCCAGCAACACATTCATGGTGTCGAACTTGGTTGTTCACATGCACAAGTGCCACAAATAACAAAGGAAAAAGAGAGAACCCAGTGTTCTTTCTGGCCTCCACGCAGCGGGTCATTCATTGTGAGAAGCGGGTGTGAATAACGGATTATCTTATTAGGAGAACAACCTTTATGACAAATTTTGTTTGCATCCAAGACAAAATACTACATGTGAGAAAACGGGTGAACGCCAAAAACTCTCTCACTGTAAATAACTCATACGTGCCACTTAAGAGCACATATGTTTGGGTGAGAGGTTCTTGCAGAGGCAGGTGTTTCAGGTTAGACACACCAGCAAAAGCCAGTAATGCATTTAAGCCTTAGAAAAGTCTTTTCAAAATATTTGCATTAGATTGACAAATTATAATACAGTGCCACATATGGTACAAAGAGAAGAACGTTACTCTACTTACAAAAATGAATCAGAAACTACAGTATTACACCTTTATGGCGGATCAAAGATAAATATGTTCTTCCCTTTATGTGCCCATTATGGTACTGTACATCTGTGAGAAATTTACAGCAGAAAATGCACATCTGTGGTACCTCAACTATTTCTTAACGTGTGACTAAGGTGCAGCATCCTCCACAAAGTCAGAAATAGCGGCCTCAGACCTGGATCCTTCTACCTCGTCAGAGATGTCAGAGGTTTCATTCACATAATATTAAGTGGTTTAGACAAGAGACCACTCCAGTGTGTCTCGCAGCTGTAAAAAGAGGCAGTCACTGGACCCCTTTTCCTGGAAACCTCCCTACAATCATCGGGGAGGTTTCCACCCTGCCCTGAAACGTCAACTATCTCAGATTTCAACACTGCTGACTGATTGTAGTTTCAGCAGTGACTGATTAAAATGTCAACATGGTGTTATCAGCACTTCTCAGATGAAAACAGAATAACAAGTGCAATTTTATGTGGTACAGCAAAAAAAAAAAAAATCATGTCAGAAAACATAAAGCATTAGAGACATTGTTATAAACAGTGGGTTTCATTAAGTACAAAAATCAAGCTCTAAAATGAAGAACATCCAATTTCAATAAGTCGGATTATCCTAAAAACGAATTAATGTCAAACACTCATAATGTGCATGACGTGAATTGCTAATAGGTTAATGTGAGTTTATTCAAATATTATGTAACGTGCTATTCTTAGGCGTCAGTCTGCTTTGACCTGAGGAGATTGAATTCACGATGTCCGGTGTTTGTGAATACCAGCTCAAACAATGAGCCCTTGATACTTGTGGCCATGTCGGGAAAAGAGAGACAGAAAGAAAACAGTGGAATTACAACACTAGAAATCCCACACAGCACACAGAGGAGGAGAGGCGACAAATGAGGTTTCCATCGTCTCAACATGCTTCGTCAAATGAAAGCCTTCACTGCCAGCTGAGGGTTTAAATCAACCAGGAGCTTGGACGTGCAGGTTAGATTAACTAGTCGCCCTAACTTGCATGTGGAAGTTAAAGGTTGTCTGTCTCTTTACGTCAGCCCTGAGATAGATTGGGACCCCTCCACCTGCTCCAACCCCCAGCGCACATTGCACATATGCACGTACATAATGGATAGTGAATAGGGATAGAAGAACCAGGTCACCCGTACCCCTACACATGAGTGCCCAAAACACAGCACTAGAGTTAAGTGGTGCGGGGATGTGGGCATACTGGGACTGGGCCAGTGGACACAGCCAGTGGATCTGTGAGGCTGTAGTTTAGATGGATAAACATGCAAAATAACAATCACAACATGCTGATGTTGAGCAGGTGTAATCTTTACTATGTTCACTCTGTTAGTTTAGCCTGTTAGCATGCTAACAATAACACAAGACATTTTACTTTAAGTCAAAAATCTCAACCCAAATGCTGGAACTAAAGAAAATGTCAGGACATCACTAAACCAAACAACCAAACATATTTTTGTGCCAATCGATACCGAGATATCTCACACTATCATTTATTAGGTAAAACCTCAACTGTGCTGGCATCACAATTTAAGAGACCAGAGCCTTTATAACTCATCCGTAAGAGAAAATAAACATGTGAACTAAGTTTCCTGACAATCCGACAGTTGGTGGCACAAGATAAAAGGTCAGGGGATGATTAAAGTCAGTAAGATTCTTTCATTGAGGACCGTGAATGTCTGTACACTTAAAACTCATATCCACAGTAGATTTCATAACCTGTGATGCGAGGTCACATTAATCCACATAAATTGTCTAATATTCTCTGCTTGCATTACATTGTTGTAACTGAAAACAGTAGTTTTTCATTAGGTTTTGGACTGGATCTGCTGGAACTTAATTTATTCTTCACAAATAGAGATTGTTTTAGACCAAAATAACTCAGGAAATAATCTGCAGATTATACAATGATCAATTTTGTGTATTCTGATGAGTATAAATTCCTGCACACACAGAGTGGGAAAAGTGTTGCACAGTGAAACCTTTACTTACATGGAGCGATGTCAACGTACAGAGGGTCGATGTTGTGCAGTAGCTCCAGTCTGGGGGAGGCGAAACCTTTGCTGTAAGATAAAAGCAGTGTTACCCTTTAACATATGGATGTACAACCAGCACACACACACACACACCCCACAATGTCTGACTCATGCACTGTAAAATCCACTGGGATCTGTAAATCTAAACCAGCTGGCTGATGTTCACCAGGCAGGCATATGCTCCAACCGCACTCCACCACAGAGAAAACGCACCCGCTCTCACTGACCAGTGTCTGATAACACTGCTAAAATAACTCTCACTCTCTGCCTACTGTTCTGGGCCTTCATTTAGCTTTTATTTCACCGGCCAAGTCGTCTTGGCTGCCGTTTTCTGTAACAGGCGAGCCAATTATAACACAATGAAACTGTAAAGCAGTGAAAACAAACAGCAGTTTGTGCCCGGTTGTTGTTGTGTAGCTCACACGGCAACGCCAGCAGCCAGCGGGTCAGCTGATGTGTGTCAGCCAATCGAGTCAAGTGGAGGCCGTGAGTAGTAGTTTGTGGTCCTGGCTAAACCTTGATTTTCTGCTGGGGTTCTGCTGTAGGCCTCAATTTCACCTCTTTCACTGTGTCCACATTTAGTTTACAAATATAATGTGTCAGTCAAACGGGAGTCGGTGACAGCTTGTGTGATGACCTGTACACAAACTAACCTGGAAAATACATCTGTGGTCTGCAAGCTGCTTCACATTACTTATAATATTATTATCATAGTTTCCTTGAAATTCTCTCCAAAACACATAAATTCAACTACACATAATTCAATATATTACATTTGAAAGAATTAGGTAGGTTGCAGCATAAAAGGATTTGCAGCGAATCTAATTAGCTGATCCAAAAGCAGGTTTTCTGAGTTCGTAGAGGCAGAGTTGTGGATGGAGAGAGGATCTGGGAGAAAACAGAAAGATGGTAGGGCTGTAGATTTGCGTGAGAATGACTGATGGAATTTCCTTCTCTTTGAGCTCCCATTGCCACAGTAACAAAGGGCTTATTGAAGGAGAAGGGGCTCCTAAGAAAAAGAAGCTGGGTCACGGGGAGAGGCAGAGGGAGTTGGAGCAAAAGCACACGGGGGAAGGTTCGCATAGAGGCAGAGAGAGAGAGGAAGGCTGTCAAACTTAAGAGCTCGTATCTCTCATGCTGTAAGCGCAGGACACAGGTCGACCTGACACCAATGAAACGTTCTCGGTTGGGAATTCAAGTCCGTGTGAAAAATCTTTACAGCTCACCTGATTGTGTTCCACACATTGAATCCGTCCAGTGGCTTTGTGCCGGTGGTTCTCCCTCCTGCAAGGCGCACGAGTGTAGGCAACCAATCAGAGATGTGGATTAGTTCACGACTGACGGTTCCGGGTTGTTTTAGTAGCGGGCTGGCAACAAATCCAACTCCCCGCACCCCTCCTTCCCACAGGGACCACTTCCTCCCTCGCAGTGGCCAGTTGCTGCCACCAGTCATTGTCTGACCTCCGTTATCTGTCAAACAGTCAGAGGTACAAAATGTAAACAGGAAAAAAATAGATGTTTGATAAAATAAGATTGTTAAAAGGAGTAAATGCAAAGGCATACAGATGACTGTGAGGTTTGGCATTTTCTAAACAGAGCTGCAAACTGCTCAACAGTGAAGTTGTTTCAACGATTAATTGTCTACGAAAATACTTGCGGATTAATTTTTTGATTGATTAATCAATTAATTTTTCCCGGTCTGTTAGCCTACTACCTGACTATAGCTGTGCCTGATGGGATAGTTTGGCAGGTATTAGGTCATAAACATAAAGTGTATATAAAAATTTTAACCATAGTGGCATTTAAAGAAATATCTAGGAATTGCAAAAGTCATTAGTGTTTATCCTCTGGAAACCCCAAATGTCTGTACCCTATATGGTGCCAGTACCCAACGAAAACGGTTAATCAATATCGCGAAAGTGAAAACTGACGACAAACAATATATATGAAGGACGTTAAAACATCTTTAGGAATCAAGCATTTCTGTATGAAATTTAATGGCAAACCATCCAAAAGTTGTCACTTTGTGTTAGATGAAAAGTCTGGGGACCACGGATGTCTGTACAAAGTTTGGTGCCGAATAGTTGGCAAGACGCTTTACTAAAAACCATCGTCTGGAAACCAGGGACGTCCGCACAAGATGTGGTGCCAAAGCATCAAGTAGATGTTGAAATGCTTGACTTGATATTTAAAACTCATATTGAAAACTAAATTTCATGGCAATCCACACAACAGTTGTTGACATATTTCAGTCCGGAGCAAAGTGGTGGACTGACATTACCAATACTATGGCCAAAGAATGACTCTCCCCTGTTGGACACATGCTCCTGCCTAATACCCAACTGTTACACAAGTGCACACACAGGCAATCAGGCTGACTGTCATCATCCCAATAAGTCAGTCCAGTATAAACACACTTGACCAATCACATCCTGCCAGGGATCCCCTTTCAGCAGCAGTGTCACGCAAATCCAGGAAGTAGTCCGTACCGATTCTCGAACTGTTCTGGAAAACACTGTCTGCTCCTTAATGCCTTTTCAAGCTGCTTTGGCTCTCGACAGGCCAGCTCTCTTTTCCCAGCAACACTCACTCAAGCTCTCTCGCTCATTCGCTCCCAGTGAAGTCCCGGTGAGGCCGTCAGTTTGCAGAAATTTCATCATAAAGAAACAAGTTCGGGGCTCATTACTTTCCTGTTCAGCCTGCCACATGTGGGTCAGTGATAACAGCTTTAGTATGAGGAAAATACTAATTATAAGATGGAAATGTGAATAATAAACCCACTGATAGACCTTTTGAAGGAATTTTGTCAGATCAGTAGAGTCAGTGTCTGCCCGGCGTATGGATGGCTGAGTCCTTCAAATGGGAGCCAAACAAATGTGTGGAAGAACAATGAAACAGACCACCTACAGCAGCCCACCCCAGACATAAAAACCTCTGTAAAAGTTACTTTCACAGCATTGTTCCTGCCGCCTAATTACCCTTTAAAAAGCATCACGCTAAAAATAACCCCCTTTAAAAGCTGTTACCTAATTCAAATGCAACTCATTACAAGTTCCACATGTGGAAACCAGTAAGCAGGCACATGTTTAGATAATACCCGTGCTTAGTTTAAGTGATTTTAGCATAATTTTAGTTTTATCATGCTCTTAATCAAAGCTTTTATACTGTATGATGGATGTTTTCCAAGGTCAAACAGTCCAGTGATGGACATCAAGACATGAGTCTATGCTGTAGTCCACATTCAGCGTGGTATCTTCCTGTAAAGCTCCACATCCACCAACATAGCAAATACTGTCCTCTGGTGAACATCCAGAGTACTACAATGACTACCATCAGTGTGAGTGTCCATGTGATACATAAACCATTTTAAATATCCTAATATAAAAGAATAAAAATCAATAAATAGCAGCTATTTATAAAACCATATACAGACAGATTATCACATTAATGATTCCCCAGACACAGACATGTTAAAGCAGCTTATATGAGCAACACACCGACCCTGGATGTCTCTTTGTGTCGGTTTGAGGTTGTTTTGTGTCTCTTTTTGATTCTTTTGCGTCTCTCTGTGGTTGTTGTGTGTCTCTTTGTGGTCATTTTGCATCTTTTTGTCTTGTTCTGTGTCTCTTAGTAGTAAATTGAGTCTCTCAGTATTGTTTTGTATTCTCATTTTGTGTCTCTATGTTGTGCATCTTTTTGTGTTTCTGCTTTATGTGTTCTGTGATTATTTTGTGCATCTTTATAGTCATTTGTAGTCTCTTTGTGGTCATATTATGTCTCTTTGTGTTGTTTTGTGTCTCTTTTGGTATCTGTTTGTAGTCATTTTGAATAGCTGTGTTTGTTTTGCATCTCTGTGGCTGTTGTGTGTTTCTGTGGTTATTTTGTGCATCTTTGTGGTCGTGTTTAGCATCCCTGTGGTTGTTTTGTGTAATCATTCAATTCACTTTAGAAGAAAAAATGTTAGAAGTCACTTCATACTGATTTTCCTACTTCGTTCCTGATCCAGGGACAGTAATGTAGTAATCCATCCATGGTACCAACAAAACAAGTATCCACCACTGCCTGATTCTGGTAGAGGACACCGCAGGTGCTCAGTCACATTCTACATCCCCCGCTGTGGGGATTTCTGTTCATCAACCTCATCCTTAACCATGATCTGTAATAAAATGTGTTATGAAACCTGAATGCTACCTGAACTCCTAACCCTGGAAAAACTGCCTTGGCCCCCCTCAGAAAATGTGACTCTCAGTTTGTGGACATAAAACTTAATTAACCTTTACTTAGCTGTAAAAGCTTCTGAAAATTCATCAGCATTCCCAGAGGAATTCACCTGATTATCCAGTCTGTGTGTATCTTGCTTTTTTCTTTGTAGGTTTCCAGTGAAATGGGAGAACGGTAATAAAGTAAGACGATCAAGTGCTTTAGTACAGTATTGTAGCATATACTGTAGATGATGGTTCAGGCTGAAGCATCTCAACACTTATTAGATGGATCTGTAAGTTATTTGTGGTGCTGTGAAGATGAATCCTAATGATTTTGGTGATCTTTCTTCTAATAGCACCAGCAGGTTGACATTTAGGCTCAAGAGTAAATGTCTTGACATGTGAGGAGTGGATTGCCAAACATTTAGTGGCTTATTTGTTTAATTGTGTTGCATTATACTGAAAGGGTTTTTTACTATTTTGTCCACCCTATACTGTATATATCAATGAGGAACACCTCTTTGCGTAATGCATCAGAACATCACAAGCTACATCTTCCAAAATGATCACACATATTCAACAAAAACTGCGAGGACGACTTATTGCAGAACTGTTGTAACTGACTGCATCAGCTTCTGCTGAGTGTACCTAATAAACTGACAACCGAGTGTAGTGTGTAACATGTCATTTGTTAACAACAAAAACACTTCCTCCCAACACCTTTGCTTGATTTAGGTGCTCACAGAGCTGCAGGAGCTAGTTGCTATTGTTCAGTTATCAACAGCAGCACCTTAGCTGCTCTTCTTTTCTCGTCTACAGAAAGAACCACAGGCTAGAGCAGAACTGTTGTGCAACTCAGGAGTCTGAGTTTGTGTGATAAGTACTACGACACAGGATATGATATGATATATATGAGAATATATCATAAACATTTGCGCTGAATCAGCCTGTTGCATGTTTGATGCGGAAGACTAATGCAGCAAGAACTTTACTTATAAGAAGTTTTTATCTTTTTAATACTAAGTGTTTATTTAACCATGTAGATTTCTTTATTCATTCCTCATATGTTTGATATCATGTTGACCAGCACTCACTGCCCGGCCGTACCAGCAAAAAACTGTTTATCTAATGCTTCAGAACAGACACACACCTGTCGAGAACACGAGCACCGTATTGTCCCAAAGTCCTCTCTGCTCCAGAGTCAGGGTGATGTTTCCCACAGCCTCGTCCATGGCTGACACCATGCCAGCGTACAGTCTGCGGTCGCGGTCTCTGATGAAACTGTAAGGGGCCACGTAGCGTTCTGGCACCTGCAGGGGTGCGTGGACCGCCTGCAGCGCCACGTAGAGGAAAAGCGGCTGAAAGACAGAGGTCTGTCATGACACACCTGGGCAGTGTTCTTCTTGTTCTTCAGTGTTTGAGGCTTTAAGGTTTAAAACTAATCTGGAAAAGAAACCTGATCATTTCTAATGCTAATTCTAATTGGTTGCTTTAATGTGTTAACTTTGCACACCTATGTATACAGTAATTATTCTGTTTCATTATACTCTCAGTCTAGCAGTGTTTAACTCATTACCACCCTGCAATTTTTCATTTTCTATACGATGACAAATGAATTACAAAACAAAAATAGGCCTAAATCTTTCATGACGCATTTTATTCTTCCCTGCAGTGTCAGCAACAGCTTCATAAAATCTTCGTGGCAGATGCACGACCCCTAAAACGAGTGGTCTGACCACCCCAGCAAATGCCACAATAATTCAAACCCCGAGGATAAGGAATGAATTATATCACTGAAGTAGAAACCTGTATGTGTGTGTTCTGTAGGTGTGTCACCTTATTAGAGTTGTGTTTTTCAATGATGCTGATGGCTCTCTGGCTGAGCAGCTCAGTAGAGTAGTTTCCTTTGTATCTGGTGGCGACTTCTTCTCCTTCCCTCAGGTCCAACGCACAGCGAGTCAGGTTCAGAGAAGAGATGGGACTACAGCGGACGTGAGTGTAGTAATCCTCGCTACCTGTCAGGTAGCCTAACAGGGTCGTAGTGAGCAGAGCACAGAAATCAATCCAAATATAAATGGATAAAACATAAATGGTACTAGAATAAGGCTAAGTATATTTTCTAAAAGCTTAAAAACACTAAGGGGATCATTTCTACTTCTTCTCATCCCACACACCTTTACAGCTTGTTTAGTTTGTTCATTAAAAGACTACTAAATTGTGTTGCAGATGCAAGAAGTTGGACTTTTTTGCCCTGGGTTTTCCCTGTCAGGCAACATAAAAGTTGCCCTGGTGAAGACACTACTGAGGGCTAAAATGACAACACATTTAAGGCTAAATAATTAAAATCAGTTTTTATTTACAGGTCATCACCACCTAAAAGACATTACAATTAATCATTAAAGAAAATGAAGGAAAAGACAAGGTAGTGGTAGTTTTAGATAACACGTCAAAAAAAGATGATTAGTTTAGTTATTTATAATCCATCAACTATAAGCATGTGGCTTTTTTGTTGCTTGCTTGCATGATAAACTATTGAAGCCTTGTTATTTGCCAGACTGAAACCAAACCTAACTCCTTGACAAACTCATATACAGTAACATCACTGAGGAAGATGAATCAAAAATGTGCTTATTTTACAATGTACCAACCAAAGTATGTGTCAAAACCCCGACGTGTGGGCAGGCAGTCCTCCTTGTACATTCCCAGGTGCCACTTGCCCACCATGTGCGTGTCGTACCCCGCCTCCTTCATCAGCTGGGGCAGCAGTTTCTCATCCAGAGGCACACAGTACGGCTGACAGGGCCAGATGATCTGATGCTGCATGCCTGTGTGAATCTGTGGAGGACACAAAAAAACAAAAACAAATAAATGTCGGAAATAAATGTAAGAAGAGCAAAGAGGGAACTAAGAGAGTCAGACTGTGGTGACAACAATACAAACTGAAGCTACGGAAAAACTGCCCCTAATGGTGCAGACTCTGGTTCTACTTTCCGTCAGTGTCCAAATTAGCTTCTTTTTTTCCACCCAGGAAAATTCTTCAAACCATGCAGTAATGTGCAAACTCAAAGTTATAACCGGAGGTTTGCATCAGATCACAGTTTATCCTCTCACACAATATGTGCACTTGTTTTGCTTAGGTGCATCTAACTTCATCTCCAATTAAACCTGCAGCAATTATTATTGACAAACAGAAACTTAATCTGACTGCAACTATTTTGATATTGAATCATAATCATTTATAAATAATACCATAAAATATTTTGTGTTTCTACTTTTTTAAATGTGAGATCGTGATGCTTTTCTTTCTGCTACATGACAGTAAAGCAAATATTTGTGGGTTTGGGACTGTTGGTCAGACAGAACATGACACTGAAAGACATTAGCAGCTACCTTTACTGATGCGTTATTAAGGGCCTGTGGTACTGGCACCTGTCAGGAGATTTAAGCCGTTTTAGAGGGTATTATATGATAATGTGATGTTTTTTATTTGCTTTGGTGTCAGTAAAATTTACTTTGTTCCTAGTAAACCTCAGTGTTTACAGTACTTGTACCACCTCTGGGACCCTGCAGGACCTGTCAAAAGCGCTAAACCAGAGGGTCTCACCTGGTACCTCCCAGTCATGAGCTGGTTCCTGGACGGAGTACACAGAGGCTGCACATAGTAGTTCTCCAGCCGGACTCCTCCGGCAGACAGTTTGTCCAGGTTCGGAGTCCTGATCTCTGAGTTGTGATATCCCACATCATACCAGCCAAAGTCATCTGCCAGGATGAACACGACGTGAGGCTGCTGAGCCGCTAAAGCTGAAGCAAAGTTTACGATGAGCGCAGTTACGATGAGCGTGTAACCCGCCTGTCCTGCAGCCATCGTTGGTTTCTAATTGACTAACTCGATAGAAGCTGCTTCACGCTGTGAGAAGAGAGTCAAACATGACTGATGAGGGGCTGAGCTGCACGTAAAGTGAAGTCTAGACTGTAGTAGTGTCAAAAATACACACGAATCATAGAAGTTACTACCGCATCTCTCACTTCCCTGTTCCGCAGATTGAAAACACTGCATCAGCTGCAGCGAATCACGTGGAAGTACGGAAGCCCAAGTGTGCACATTTTAACTTATTTTATTTTACAGAGCTTTTTTTCCCGCCATCTAGCTATCTAAATTATGCACATATCATATTAGCGTTTAGTGTGGTATATACCACAAGGTTTACTACATGTATATGTATATACTGTAACATTATACACTTTTATATTATTATGTTATTCTGTCAATTGTACTCCTATATAGTTCTACCACTTGTACTTGAGATTTTTTTCAAACATTCACACAAATCCTTTATAATCTAAACATTACATGAAACGTGTTGTATACAAAAAGATGTACTTATTTGTATATTATAAATATTTGTATATATTGTAATTATTCATTGCTACACACTACATGGACTTCTTCTGCACAAATAATTATTTTATAGTCTACAAATATTAAAGTAAATTACATCCAATTTTTTTTATGCCTCTGCATGGCTGGAAACATTATGTTTTTGGGTTGTCCATCCCATCCTAGGGAACACAATTTCTCAAGTCTGGCTGAGGGAATTTCTTCAAATTTGGCACAAACATCCACTTACTCAACGATTCAATTCAATTCAATTCAGTTTTATTTATATAGCGCCAAATCACATCAAAAGTCATCTCAAGGCACTTTACATTGTAAGGTTTAAGACCTTACAGAATATAAGTAAATACAGAATAATGTGGAAAACCCAACAGTCCCACTTGAGCAAGCACTCAAGCACAGAAGTCTTTTCCATAAGTGTTACTGTTCTACAACACTCTCAAATCGCTATAAACCAATTCTTTAGCTTTCAAAGTGAAGGTCACTATAGAGCTTTTGATCAAGGCTGATGTATTTTGTGCTGAAAATGAGTGTCATTGTGAGGGAGCCACCCCCCTCTTCACAGGATTTGTAATATTGTACATAAAGGCTGACACATTGGAATGACCATGATGGCTTTATTAAATGTTATTCTGTAATAATGGGACCTCGGGTGTTGTATTGTAGCACAACACAGTAAGTTGAGTGAGCTTTTTCAGTAAAATTGTAGTATAGCATAAATAACTACTATTTTAATTATATTACAGTTACTCATTTAAGTGTTAGGGCCATGAGACACTAACCTGACATCAAAGAACAACAAGAGCTGTTCACCGCTGGACTGGCGAATCAAGGCTGTTGCTCTTGGGAATAGTCAGCATGAGCATGGCCAACTTTTATCTGCTGCTTTCTGTAAAGACAGTGACTTGGAAAATGTTACATGCAGTGAGACCAAAAACAGACATGTTAAAAAAAAAAAGAAGACAAATGGCATTTGGTGGTGGTGAAACAAGGAGTAACAGATTGATGACACCAAAATACTGCACAGTGGCTTATTAAACTGTGAATCACTGTTTAAAGATACTGCTAACACATTTATCAGGACTGTGAAAAATACAGTGTAGGTGCACAGGCAAATGCAGGTGGATCGCCTGCTTGTAGGGGGGCTGGGCGTTCTCTCTCCCTGTAGTACTGGATGTACTTTAAACTGTAATTACACAAACCTCATCATATCTGTATCTTACAAGAGTGGCCCAGCAATGGCAGACATCCAGAATAAAATGAAAGGTCATTACAAGTCTGACCCTACAGGGTACATACACACAGTCAGCCTAATACTGGACCCATTTTGTGAAGTATGATTGAGAACAGCATGACTGTAGAGCTGGTAAACCTGTCAACCCTCAGCAACTTTGTCATGAGCAGTGAGCAGAGGAGAGCAGGTGCAGCAGACATTAGGACTCATAATAAACAATGATCAGCCCGGAGGTGGGAGTGGAGGCTGGGAAACAATGGGGACAGGAGAAGTGAGGGAAGGGAGAGGAGTTGACAGCAGTCGTTACCATGAAGTGCCACTCAGTGCCACGGCTGTCGGAAGCCTAATCTGGGCAATTTACACCCCTGTCAGGTCTGTGCAGATTCCAACTAATCATGCAGTGCAGAAGTATCCACCTGACGCCTCCTTTGTGCACATGTGGCCAACACTGTGCAGTCTAGTTCATGCACATCCATGCACAAACATGGAGAGACAAATATACACTCAATCAGTCAGTCGTAGTACAACAGTAAATCAAAGCTGTTTACAATAACCCAGTCCCCATAACACCCCTGATAGCACATTTCACAACTCCTGAAGTGGAACACAGCTTCCTAAAATGAGCTTACTCATCCATTCATCCATCCATGTGTGGATGGGGACTATCCCAGCATGCATCAGGCAGAAGAGAAGTGTATAGCCTGGACAAGTAGCAGCTTAAGCTATTGCAGGACTAACACACAAACATTGTGAAAATCAATATTGGAGGCAAACATCAACATCTGATTTTGTATAAACTATGTAGAAAACCAATTTATTATATACTGTATTTACTATTATATTGTATGTGTGTCTGTAGACTAATTTTACTTGCATAACTGAACTACACACTTCATGTTACGCTAACTTTTTTGTAATAAAAAAATAATTTATACATTACTTTTAAAATAAACTATAAGCACTGTACCATTTAAATCAGGTAAATCATCATTTCTTCTCTCCGTGTCTGAGCAAACACACCTTTATCTCAATGACTCGTCACTGTCGAGTTGATTTAAAGTATCTGTCTTGTCTAGGAAATGATGAGTTTATCTCATTCACACTTTTTACATCTTTGGCGGGATTTCAATCGTTCCATGTCAACAGGCTAAAGTTTAAATGAAGTCGAGTTGCGATCCTGGATATGTGGAGCATTAATTTGGCTTTCCAAAGACACACAGAATACATTATGCACACATGTTCCTCACTACATCTGCCCAAACTCTTTCTGCTGTTACTCCAGTCTTTCCTCTTTTGACTCTTGCCAACGTGTATTCTTATGAAGTGGAGTCATTAGGCCTCAGGATAATGTTTGCTCAAGTGGAAACGTTTTGAGCTCGTATGAACACTTTTTCATTTCAAATTTATTTTGCCCAGAATGAGTATGTATCTATTCATGCACTTCATGCACAATTCACATCTTTTATTTTTATTGAGATTGTGTTTGTATTGTGCAATAGGCCATAGAATATGATTCACTTCACTTTTGTTCTCATGAAACCATTCATGCATGTAAAGACAAATTTGTATCTATGTTTCTTTCTCATTTATTCAGATTTTTCTTTTAATGTGTCACCTGTAGAACAGCACTGGCATATACACAGAGATATTCCTTTCTGAAGGTTTTTGATCGAGACTGCCCTTCAAACCCTGTGCGTCATATGCTGACCTGAAAGGTACCTTGCGCGTATCTGTGAGACGTCACAGGCTTTGACCTTGTGCTACGGCTAGCTCGATTCCCAAATGTTGCATATTGCAGCTTTAAGTATAGTCGCCATCAGTTTCATCCCATTCCATCAGCACCTGCTTCTCCACAACCTGCCAAGCAGCTGTCACAGCAGCGTAGGTTCAGAGTCCTGCTACGTCTTCCCCCTGTTAACCCTGTGCCCCGCTGTCCTCACCTGTCAGCAGTAGATCTATAGAAACCTACAGCTGTGCATGTGGACGTCAATGCAAAGCAGGTCTGCCAAATGCAGCCTCTTCAGCCTCCTCCTCCCCACGCTTGCCTCCCTCCTGCCACTATTCAGACTTTCATCCCTCCCTGTGGGCCATCAATAATGCAACGTTGAGCTCCTCAAGCAGTGTATGCATACATACACACACAAAAGGGTAAGAAGACACACAAATTCATACACACAGTCTTGAAAATACATAGAAACACATGAAAGGTTTGGTTCACTCTGTGTCCCCTGTGTGATTTATAGATGGGCACTGTAAGGGGCTCCACCAGCGGAGGCCATTATCATGCAGGCAGGCACATCTGCAAACATCAATAAGTAAGGCAGGGGGTTGAGGGGCTTCCAGGGTCACTCCTGTGGGGTGCCCCTGGTGTCAGCAGGATCCCCCTCAGACTGTCACAGCCTTGCACAAGGGGCTCGACAACAAACTGCGCCTCCTCATTGGTGCTCTACTGTGGCTGTCAGTCAGTCTGTTGGCGGTTTAAGAAAAGAGTCAGGGGCCTCTCTAGGACATGTGTATTAACAGGAGTGAGGCCAAAGAGCAACTTCAAACCGTGTGCACGAAGGCTACATCTCAGAAGAGAACTGAGAACTGGTTTCTTGACGTGTGAATGGAAAGATTATATCTGAAAGAAAAGTGAATGTTTCAAGGACCTTCAAAAATTGAGAAATATTTGTAATGCTCAGTGGAAGAGCTTCCTCTTAAACTATAAAACATATTTTGACCAAACAGTCCCAACTCAAGGTCCATTTATTCCCTTTGAATATGTCACATTGGCTTCATCAGCACATAATTATGTTCAAGCTCGACTATTAAGGGTCCACAGTCAAGGCACGTTAAAGGTGATGAGAAAAAGTTTTAACATCTACAGTCCCACAATAACTAAGCAAATTCCCTATAATGATGAAGGCCAAGGTCAAGCTAATGTTTAAACAAGTAAGTGGACCTTGAATAATTTTGTTTTTTAAGTTCTGGTGTTAAAGTCAAAATGAACTGTCAAGATGAATTATAAAACATATTTAAGACATATGGTAAATTTCATGCACAGTATTTGTTAGAACAGGTGAAACGATTCATTCTGAGTTGCCCTGACATCTGTGGAGACGTGAGATCCTTCAAGCGAGACAAATCCTGGAGTAAACAGGGTAAAACAGTTCAGTGGTGCTGCTTCATGAAAAAGATATTATCACTTTTGGATGGTAAATGTTGGTCAAGTTGCGTCAAAGTCTAATAAATGTTTCTTCCACATGGATTTGTCTGAAGTTGAAGTAAAGGCTTGCGTTTTTCATTGTGCTGTGAAAGTTGGCTGTACGGTATATGTACAGATCTTGTCACACTTCACTAAAAATTAATATATAATGAAAGCAAACAGAGGCATTTCGATGAATGATATTAGGCTGTGTTTATTGTAAATCTGTGTTATAGTGAGGACTGAGGCATTTGGACCTGCCAAGTACAAACTCCCAAGAAAGCAAGTCTGGACGTGTTGAAAAAAGCCTAAATGTTCCAGAAACAATATCCAGTGAGCTCACATTGGATATTTCAGTGTTCACACAGTGAGGACTGTAGATCATCCAGAGAAGGACGTAGTTTCTGGTAAGACATGTTGAGATTTGTACGAGATGTTTAATTTTTAAACTTTCATTTGTAGCTCTGAGCACTACAAGTGAAATTTCATCCACAGCCAGAATAAAGATGTGAAACAGACATATCAATGGCAGATACTGTGCAAGCATCTGGATGATAAGATAACACTAAAGGTACTTTCAGTGGGGATTTATTTGTAATTTGGGTGGATTGATCCTTTAACTTCTCAGGAAAAGGGAGGGAGGAGGGCACTGACCTTGCACTCCAACTTAAATCTTCCTGATAAACCACTATTCTTACTGTGCAGGTGATTGAGCAGAACCACAGTTGTGGTGGTGGTGGTGGCACCAGTTGTCATGGCAACAGTAGTAGTAGTAGTTTTAAAAACAAGGATTCTGGGGACAGCAACACACACATCACCCACCATGATCACTCCTGATCATCCACAGGCTTTCATCCAGTAGATAAGAGCTCAACTGTCCTTAATGCTCCCTTCGTTGAATTACATTTTAAATTTGGGAAGTGGGGAACGAATAAAAAATGAATACATCTGGCCACATTGGAGGACTGCAAAACAGCTGAGTTCATCACCTCAGTTGGTTTTATCAGTTAAAATGGGGCAGGAGGTGGCGATAATTCAGCCTCCTGGCACTGGTTTTCGAAGCAAATGAGCACAAACTCTGCCGTGCAAGAAAATGGCGCGTTGTTGCTCTTTAATGAAACAGAATCATCCTGCAGCAGGTCTTTTTCTTCTTTAAAAAACTACTTTCACCACTTTTTGTGTGTAAAAAAAGTGCTTCTGAGGCAACATTATCTTAATGCGTGTGCATCATCATTTCCATCCTTTCCTGTGAGGGAAGGCTTTTCTTCCACCTCCTGAGTGTGTTTGTCGGGAACACAGGTGCCTTCAGATGTGGTCAGGGAGTTTGTTTCAGGCATGTCCTGCAGACTTCAGTCTTTGGTTCTAGCCCCAGTCTTAAAAATGTCCTTGAGCAAATCCCTGAATCCCTACAAGCTTCACAACTGCTGCCCTCAACTGTGTGTCCATTAAGAAGGCTGGAGTCAAAGAGAGTCCATTGAAAAGCGGGAAGCACCTTCTCTGAATGACTAAATAAGAGCTGTACTTCAGTAAAACTGCTGAAGTCTGCATGTCACTTGTACTGCATGTGATCAGTGTATATGTGTGTGTGTATGTACGTTCACATCTTTGACTGCTCTTGTGTTAACAGTGTAAACACGAGTGCCGAGGAAAGACGAGAAGAAGAAAGAGAACGAGCCAGTAAGCGAAGAACTGAATGGAGCGGGGTGAGAATGGGAAGGAGTGGGTGAGAAAAGAGAAGAAAAAAACCTGTCAAAGTCAAACAAATTCGGAGGGATCAATGTGCAGACTACGCCTGGCATATCCAAGGGCGCGCCAGACTCAAAGCTCTTCAAACCCAAGTTCAAAGTGGTGACACGTCCATTAGAATTTCTAATTCTGATCGCATCGACAGGCCTACGGCTACAGCACAGGCAGGGAATGGGTGGAGAGGAATCTAGGCCACTGTTTGCAGATAGATTACTGTATTTTTTTAAAATTCCTTTATTATTTAAAAGTTCACATACTGTATTGTTTTCAGATGAGTCCTACTAAGTTGAAGCAAACCCTGGAAATACTTGTACATAATTTATACATTCATTTACATCTTTACTCAAACAACACACCCAAAGCTTCAAGCAGAACGAGGCTTTGAAGCATCATACTATAGTTCTACAGTGTGTATGCTGATTTTCAAACTCTTTATATCTGAGCTCCTCTCCTCCTTTTCTCTCTCTGTCCACTATCATGCCATCATTGCATGTTGTTAACTTTGTGTCTTCTCTCTCCCCTAGTTGTGCTTCGT
>JAUMHL010000004.1:3367774-3379567 GCA_032362345.1 Sandelia bainsii
TGCAGCATTCTGGATTAACTGGAGGCTTTTTAATGAGCTATTGGGACATCCTATCAGTAATGAATTACAGTAGTCCAGCCTAGACGATGAACTGTACATTTTCATGGTCAAAGGTCAAGGTTACTGTGACCTCACGTCCCACGACGTCACTATTATCACCTCATCTTTACATCGACAACCACAGTGGAAACGCTCGCGTGACACCTACGAAATAAACTAATCACAATGAAGACGACTTTATCCCACCAACCACAAACATAAAGTAGTTAGCGCATTATTTCATGTTTTAATTATTAATTCATTAATGTACACAAATTTTATTACAGATTAGTAAAAATACATTTATAAAACAACCTTTTTAACCAAGTCTGTGAACATTCAGTTTCTTTTTGTTACTGGTGTTTATTACAACTTTTCTAGTATATTTTGTGTGTTGTGTTTACAGTCCTGTGATAGAGTTCTCAAGACTATGAAAAAGACAGCACCATCATTTCCGAAGTTCAAGCATTCTTCAAATAAATGTGATTTGATTTACAAAAAGTCAATTACTCTTCCAACACTGTAAGACGTTGTAAGGACATCATTTGACAGTCATAATTTCTCAAAAAGAAACATTTGTAAGACTGCACTTGGCATGCTCACAGGCTTTTCCTCCATGACAAGAGACAAGACAAGAAGAAGTCGTTGTAAACTGATGTGTGTGTGACTCTTTTTCCCTGTACTGGCCTCTGACATAAGCAGTTCAGAACATGGACCACGCATGATTTCTTTCTCTAACAGCTTTAACCTTCAAGCTCTCTTCATAATTCACAGTAGCATCGTTCTTCATCATCTTGTGACAAACTGATCAAAGATAGATCCTGCTTATGCTTTGCCCTTTGCTTTTTTCTGCAGCCGGGTCCGTGTGGGCTCAGTGAGGACGAAAGGCTCCTGGATGACCATGGCTGGGTATTTCCTCCCCAGTAGCTCCACCTCGACCTTCTGGCCCACAGAGCATAGCTCCAGAGGCAAGTAGGCAAATGCCAGGCTCTGCTGGCTGCTGTAGCTGTAGGCTCCGGATGTCGTGTTGCCGACCACCTGATGTGAAACACGAGGAAAACCAGCTGAGTGAGAGTAACCAAAAAATGAACCAAAAACCTGAATATGTTCACTTGAATACTTCAGTGACACTTCTCTTTCTTGCTAACCTTGCCATTGTGCCAGACGGTCTCATTGCCCTCTGGGTCGATTTTGTCTGAATCCAGTGTGATGTAGGACAGCTTCCTCTTCAGGCCCTTGGCTTTGATTTCCTGAAGGGCTGCTTTGCCAATAAAGTCAGCGGGCTGGACACACACAGAAACAACTAGTGCTTATTCATGTTATTTGTAGTTAAGTTAGAGATCATGGAAACTTGGAAATATGTTTTACAAGACTCTACAGAGATGCTCGCAGATCTGTGAGTCTGCATTTATGCATAGCAATGCTTTGAGCTAAATGCTAACATAAGCAGGCTGACATGCTTACTCTTGGTACCATGGAAATCTGTACCAGATTTCATGGCAATTCACCCAATAGTGACATTTCCACCCCTAGAGCCACACAGTCTTAGCATGGTTAAGACTAAAGATTTGATGGATGGTTACCTTGTTCAATTTGATGAAATAATCCAATCCTGCCTCCAGAGGATTGGTATCACAGTTCATCTGTAAAGATTGACAAATTAATCGACTTATCAAAGAGTTACAGCCCGTGAAACTCACATCCTGCATGTGTGTGCCCATGTGAGTACCTCAGCTCCCCAGCCTCTAAAGCCTTTCTCCAGTCTGAGCGAGGACATCGCGTACGTGCCAAAATCATCGATGCCCTCATCTTTTCCTGCTTCCATCATGACCTGGTACACAGCTGCCATGTTCTTCTGGTCCATGTACAGCTCCCAACCGAGCTCACCTAGACACGCACACACACATCAGCACATGGTACGTTAGGTGGTCAGTCACATCCACCTTTGCAGTCGTATTCTTCTGTACATGTGAGCGTTTAAAGCTGGTGAAGTTTATGAGAAATTAGTACGTAATCTCCCTTTTTTTACTTTTGCAGACAGCATGCACAGGTTACCAAATGTTGAATTTATCACATGCTGCTTATTATCTGTAATGTTGCGGTGTTTGTGACTTGGATTGACCTGCCTGATTATGTGATTAACAACAAGAATGAGAGATCATTTTATAATAATTTGATTAAAAAATCATTTCATGTAAAGTACCAGTGTAGGAGATCCTGATGGCCCGGACAGGAATGCCAGCCAGCTTTATGGACTTGCAGTGGAGAAATTTGAATCCAGATTCACTGAGATCCTCATCTGTCAGTTTCTGAAGAACTTTGCGTGACTTTGGTCCAGCAATGCCCAGCACGCCTATGTCTTCTGTTACATTACTGATGTTGACTTCATATCCACCCTCTGCAGCTTCTGTCTCTATCCACCTGAGTTGAGTTCAAAATCACAGAGCAGAGAGATCACCACTAGAGGTCACTGTGCAATACAAAATAGTTCTCGTGTCCATCACGCCATAGTCAAGAGTTGACTATAGTGAGAGAATAAAGATTGGACCTTCAGATTGGAGCAAATGTAAGAGTTATGTTAACAGCTGCTGAAGAGTTTAAGAGTTTCTGCTGTATAAAACAGAGTGTGAGAGAGTTTTATTTAGCACAGGCTGAGTGTTTTCCTTCTCTCTCTCCTTCTGTTTGCAGCATATACCATATGATTTGCTTAGGCAACTTGTGTATGTGTGTGCAATTCTGTGCATATAAATTACTTGCATCGTTCTGCTAAGATGCATGAAAATGCTGCAGCAAAAACCTTTTCATTTGTCATGAATACAGTTTTCAAAAACCATTACAAACTTCTTTAGAGTACTAAAACTTAAAATGACCACAAGGATCAATAACGCAGAGCTGCAAAGTGGGAGTGGGTATATTTTCTATCAGCTTTTATCAGGTGTGATCTCATCTGATGAGATTACACTCTGTTATACAAAGAGTAAAATTGTATTTTAAAGATAAAGTTGTGCTTATCTGTATTTTACCAACGAACCTATCTGTGTAAGTTTAAGAAACTGCACTTGCTGTGTTATCATGTAGTGTTTTGATGTGTTTCACCTGAGGTCATGTAGCTCCGACCCTGAACCCGTGATGAGCAAGAACTCTCCTAGTGTCAGCTGGGTGATGGTGACTTCAGCGTAGACTCGCCCAGTGGGTGTCAACATGTGGCTGATATTAGTCTGGCCCACCTGAAAACACACCGGTCAGAAAGAGACATGTAGACAAACTTGAACTACTTCTAAAATAACAGTCTTGTGATGCAGGAGTCTAGTTGTGTCATCTTCAACACGTGCTCTACCTTAGGCATGGTGTTGGCAAACAGACGATCCAGCAGCCTGTGAGAGTCTTTCCCCTTCACTATAAACTTGCCAAAAGGTGTCAGGTCGATCACTCCCACCTTCTCCATCACCAGCTTGCACTCTCTGCCAACTGGTCCGAACCAGTTTGTGCGTCGGAAACTGGGCCTGAGCACAGCACAAAATCAATGCTTTATAAGTGAGATGTGTTGTTTTAATGAGTAGCAACTCATTTACTGGCTCTTTTTATTGACTTCATTGCATAATTTACAACTGACATGCAAGTGTAATGAATGAACAATGGTGTACAGTTAGAGGATGTATGGTAAGCCAACTGAGAGTCCTGTGAGGGAGCTCTGAGTGAGTGCTCTTCTACACACAGCCATCACTCACATGTATGTTTGGCATGAACACACAGCTGTTGATCTCCACCACAAACTATCAGAGCTACTTTCTTTACTTGCACTAGATGAATCAGACCAAGAGCCATGACTATATATTCTCCCTATTTCACCACAGTGATGACAGGGTATAATAAAACTGGAAAGTGGACGTGGTGTAGCTAGTGTTCAGGTGTAAAACAGTTGTGGTAACAGAGACATTATTAGAGATTTATTAAGCAGCCTTACTTGTATCCAACGTCGTCTCCAGGTTTGTAGAACCAGTGAGGTTGTTCCCAGCCAGCGTGAAAGCCCATGGATGCTTTATCCTTCAGCAGCTCATAAACACCGCTTGTTCGACTCGTTGGCCGACCGGCGAAGCGCTCCTCCTTGGGGTAACCGACTGGAGGGTCCAACAGAGTAATGAGGGGAGACAGCAAAGAGTTTAGCGGCAGCAAGAAGAGAAGTATTTTTTGTACAGTGAATGTGAGATCAGCTTAAATTCTTCTTACCCACATTGTTGAAACCATAAGATTCCCGAGCTTTGGCACACATGAAAGGCACATCTGTCCATTTGCCGTAGCGGTTGGGGTCACATTCAATGAGGTCATAGGGAGGCTCTCCATTTCTAATCCAGTCGCTCAGGAACCTACCGATACCGCCGGCATGAATAATTCCATACCTGAAGACAAATCCCACGGTTTAACAAGCTAGTAGCACATTTTAACTTTGTCAATGAAAACTAAGACAAAAATATAGTCATTGACCTGTTTTCATGATGACAAAAATGCTAAAACTGCTACACAAAATCAGGTGTCAAATGTAACACAGGTGCAAACTAATCTTCATGCTTCCACACATACCCAAAGCCAATTGCAGTCCAGTAGTTGCGAACTCCTTGGTGTGGTCCCACCATCGGCAGCAGGTCGGGGGTGTACGTGATTGGTCCAGACACGATGTTGATGATGTCAGCTTTCTTCAGCACAGGAACCATCTCCATGGCCATCTCAACATGCTCCATTATCCTGTCAAGGTCGGACTCAAACAGCTCCTTACCAAAACCTGCAGCAGCCACACAGGATGCAAAGTGGATAAGAAACGTGTTTAACCTGAAAGAAGCACATCCATGCAAAAAAAAAAAAAAAAACGTTATCCCTGGCAGACCTGGAGGAACACCATCTCTGACCCAGGAGTCCTGTAGCACCATCTTCTCCATCTTTTCATACGGGCCAAACAGCAAGCCATCTCTTTCCTGACGCAGGTAATAAGATCCTTCCAGGTCCCGAATGACAGCCAGCTCCTTCTTCAGAGCCTTCACCTCTGGTACAGTTGCTGTCACTACATACTGATGATGCACTGGGATGGTGGGGTGTTCAAACCCGATCATCTTGCCCACCTCCCGGGCCCAGAAACCTGAGAACCAGCAGAAAAGGACTCATATTGCACATATTCTTGTCACTTCAGTCCTGTCACTTCTTTGCTCAAAATCAATTAAAGGAACAGTTCAACATTTTGTCATACAGTCCTTTTAGGTTGTACAGCTTTTCACCACTGTACCAATCTCTGGAAAATAAGAAGAACTGTAACAGTTTGTTTTCCATTGGGTCTATGTTTTACTGGGCCTATTATCTAGTTTTTATTTCTCTTGATGGTCTCACATAATTCACTTAAGTCGTAATCTGCCTTAAGTAAGAATAGTGACAACTCTATGTCTTTCTTTCTTTCTTTCAACATTTGGTAAGAAAAGTGAATAATTTGTTTCCTCTGTAAACAGAATGCATTTAACACAGGACAGGAAACAGCTTCATATTAAAACATAAAATGCCTGTGCTGAGTTTTGTAGATTATCCAAAGCAACACAAAGAAATATATGTTGATGTTGAAACAATATACTGTAACTTAAATCAGGCAGAAAGCTCAGAGACCGATAATTCAAAACCCTGACAGATTTAATCCAACAAACTGCTAATATTTCAATTCCAATGTTTCCAAAAGACACCTGATATTTCTGTGTTCTCAGAAATATCAGGTGGCTTCGTAACATGAGACACCAGTTAGCCTTAGGTTTGTAAAAACAATTTCTCACTGTGTGGAATTCCTACATTTATCTGAAATGCATAAAAGAAAGTCAGCTGGCTGAAAAAGGATTCTTTCCCAGCTTGTTCCAGTAGGTAAAGGAGTGTTTGCCCAGTAGGTCGTCTGTGGACGAACAGGGGTCCCTCTGAGGGTTTCAAATCGTCTTCAGAAGGAAAAGGATTTGTTAAATTAACTGAATGATTATAACATGCACAATGTTAAAGTTTAACATGACTTTTTAAATGACTGTTACTGTACTGTACTTGGACAACTGCACATCTCCAGTTCACTAACACGTGCATTAACTGGCCACTTGGGGGAAACAGAAATGAGCTACACAACACATAATTATTTGAAGTTAATATTCACTCCTCACTCACTTCCTTTTCCACCAACTCTACAGTTTCTAAATGCTCCACTATCTTTATCAGCTTTATCTCATGAAGAAACATAATTGTTAATGTAAAATATTAATTAAAGCTGCTTTAATCACACTTTATTCCATATAAAGAATATAATCCTAGAATATAATCTACTGTTTATTGTGATCATTGTACAATTGTATGCACTTTGGAGTTTTTGCAAAAAAAAAAGTTTGGAAACAACCGACACACAGCTTAACCTGGTTTATACATTAACAGCCACACAACAAACATGTTGTGTTTTGAATCTGTGTGTGGGACAACTCAGCAGCTATGACCAGCAGTGTGAGTCCAGAGCCAGCTGGAGCACTGAGACCTGTTGATCTCTGCTGCTATCTTCAGCCGTGTGTTGCAAGAGCGATAATTACAAACGCAAATCAACAAACCTAAGATAAGATTTAAATAAATTCCCACCGCCCACTTATATTTCAAAATGATGTTATTCTGTGTAACTGCATTCAAGTCTGCAGCCTTGAAACATATAATACGTACGTGTGCCACATGTGAACTTTATCCATGGTGATGGATGGTTTGTGGCTGCATACACACAACATTAGATCAAGCTCCATGCAGTTTAGACAAGAGCTGGGCTGCAGAAGAACATGTAAACCAGATGTCTGCACACAGTGAATATGCACTGGGTTACCCAGAAACAGAGCACTGATGAATGGGGTCAATCAAGTTCACAAGAATAAAACAACCTATGTCGACATCGGGCATTCACACTGTTGGACTGGATTTGTTTAAACTTAATTTACTTAATTAAAAATCAGACCAATTTGGTGTATCTGACCAATAAAACATTATTATTATTATAAGACTTGCAAGAATGCATGCAAACAAACACACAGGTGTATATAAATCAAGATAAGTCATATCCAGTTTAGCTGGATATCTCAAACTCTTCAACATTAATTTGACATTTTAGTTTGTGCACACGAAAAAAAGAGCATCAGCACAACAGCAAAATTCTAAAAATGGTCTGCCAGGAGGTGTGCATGTGCTGCTGCTTCAAGATTGGATGAAGTCTGAACTGTTGGCCTGTTTGGATTGGCTGTTAAACACAGCGGAGGCAGAAGGCCAGCAGGACCACAACATAACTGGCTTCAACCAGAGTACAGAATGTGCAAATTCAGGGGTGCAAGGAGGCAAATTTATATCCCAATGAGCTTGATTATGTGAATGCAGCTGCAGAATATGTACTTTATTTTTTTAAGCTTTATATTTCATTTGCCATTGTTCTGTTGATTGATTGACCTGTTACTGCAGAATAAATGCCATAAATGAGAAATACGTATGACCTTTAAATTAATACTGTATGTGTTACACAATATCTTCTACACAGCAGGGCAAGCAGGGAAGACAAGACTAAAAAGCTCATTCCTGAACCTCGCCAGATAATCGAGCAACAGCAGCGAGGATGAAAAGAGATGTTCCCAACAAAATCACCCGAGAACCGGTACGATCCATTTCGAGCTGAAAGCTCTTTTGCTTTAACTCTGCAAGCAGTGGTCAGTGTGGCAAACATCTGCTGTTGTAGGGTCCACAGATAACATGTTTTAATGAGCAGTGAGCTTAACAAGTGTCTGCAATGTGGTAAACAAGTAGTGCATGAGACCTGTAATCATGGTGCACCAATGTAAATGAATTTGGTTTAAGTATGATGCCAGAATTAACTGAAAAAATATAAATATATGAAGTTACTGAAACTGAAATTTAGTGAAAATTTCTATTCTATTACAATTATGGCAACTGCATCTTATGAGAAACACAGAGTCTGAGTTATGTTTTAGAATGGGACTTCTATAGTTTTCTGTATGCTAACAAGACATTTGGCCGCGTGGTGATGAAAGAAGTGTATCCTAATATTTGACTACTTTTTGCCCTTTGTCTAAACCCAAAAACCAAAATGTAAGGACTGCAATGTACAAGTTCTTTATCACATTCTCTAGTTGTTACATGTGTGAATAACATTCTGTAAAAAAGCAAGTTTCAATGAAAAAACAAAACATTTAAACCTTTTTTACCTACAATTGGACCACAGTTCAGAGCTGAAAATATAAACAACTGTCATGTTTCCAAAAAAAATCAATAATCTCTCATTTGAGACCAAATGTGCAGGTGAAATACAAATGTTCAAGTACAAACCTGCTGTATTAACAATGCGATTTGCACGGATTGTTCCATGAGGAGTCTGGACATCCCACTTGCCATCAGCGGTTGGGTTGAGAGAGGTGACTGGGGCTGGGTTGTAGATCTGGGCACCGTACATACGAGCCCCAGCAGCCAGAGCCATAGTCAAAGAGTAAGGGTCAATGTGGCCGTCTCCTGGAGTGTACAAACCTGCCAGCACCTGAAAATATACAAAACCCTTCATATAACAACAAACACATGTTCATGACTATGAATAATTATTGAAAAACTTGTGACTTGTGATATATCTCCAATTTTACTTATTTCTTAAAGTACAGAAGTCAACTGATGATAGTAGCTGTCTCTCTCAGTCGTCCAGGTCATGGTTATCCCAAAAAATGTTGTTCATTGGCAACTGGACTTCATCAGTTCTCCTTCAGAGCTGATGAAGCCTTCTGGATAAAAGGTGAAATGTCGTCCAGAACCAAAACAACAAGTCTAGTTGCCACTGACAACATTTTTTTGGTAAGAGGATAGTAGCCCATAACTATGGCTGCTGAGCCTCAGAGACTTAAATTTGCTTTCATTCTTGTGGTTGCAATGTCTACCACTAACATAAAACAATTTGTGAGACAAATTGACATAATTTTTCAATGGTTTGAAGGTTTGTTTCTTTTTGTGCAAAGCAGATATTTTATCCAGATGGTGGCACAAGAGAAAAACTGGAAGGTCCGAAATAAAATGGTTTGTCTTCTGAGGAGCATGAATATACCCAGTAATTTTAATGGAAATCTTTCAAATAGATTTTGACAATTCTTGTGCAAAAAGAGTAACTTTGGCCTTAATACCTGGATGTTAATACCAGATGTTGAAAAGGCAGCATAAAATTTAAATATTTTTGCAGTATGTGTACAGGTTGACTAAAACGCTGACTTAAATATTTAAAAAAAAATCAAAAGCGTTTTAGCTTTTAAATAATTCAACTAATAGACGTTAAAGGAAGAGTGTGGTATTTTGCAAATACTGCGTGCTTATTCACTTTTATTAAAGCTAAAGCCAGTTAGCTCAGCCTAGCATGGAAGGATGTACATACAGCTATCCTGCCTCTGAAAATGTCTGCAATGTTTTTACACTGTTAATTAGTGAGCTTTAGAGATGCTGTTAGGTGGATCTTCTTAGTTCTGTTTTCCCCTGTTTGTTTGTTTCCTCTTTCGCAAGAAAGCGAATAAGTGCATATTCATCAGGGACATGTACAAAGGAAACTGTATCTTAAAAACCTTTCAGCCAACATGTGGTTGATCATTATTGACTATTTAATCCACCAATCAATCATTAACCCACAAAGTTCACATTCTCTGTAAGGATAAAACTGATCTGTGTACTGTTCCAGTGTTTCATACAGACCTTGTCTATGTTGAGCAGAGGGAAAAGTTCTTGGATTTTCTCCGGTCCGATGAGGTACTGTTGCGTCACATGCCAGTGCGTGCGGGCCATCTGGTACTTCATTTCATCCACTCGAGCCGGCGTTGAAGCGATTCGGACACTGCCCGGTTGATGAAAGCCTACTGCCTTCAAAGAAAGACAATATTAATCACAAATGATCACACCTCTACACATTAAAGCTGTGAAAAAAAGGAGCAAAGAACCATACCTGTCCAGTTTCAGCCTCCAGAGTCTCGTATAATTTAATGCTGTCATAGTGGACTTTTTTGAGGTTGATGCCTGGATGGTAATATGTTGTCAAACCCGCCTGAAATAAAAAACACACAACTGACCATGACGGATGAAAAGAAAACACATCCATGAAGACACAATAGTTACAGACTCTGACTTTAAAGCTGCATTAGCTGTTTTTTCAGCCACTAGGGGGCAGCATAAATAAGCTATAAACAGCACTGCTCTGTTTTTGGTTTCTACTACGTCCTGATGAAATATCCACCTCTTTACCTGCTAAATGCTCCACAATGTTCACCAGCTAGTTGCTAACTTTGTCTGTCTAATGTACTACAACGTAGTATTCAAAGCTAAAAGTGCTACCTGCTGCAGCCAAGAGCAGAGAGAGTGAACAGCAACAACAAAACTATGGGCCAAAAACCACAACACTGAGCTAGAAGCTGAGGAGTCGTCCCTACATACCCACAATCTTTTGATTAATTTGAATGGATTAAATTTAATTCATTCATTTCCTTTTCTTCAATTCAATCTGTCCAAAAGTAGCATCACAAATTATTTAATTATTCTTATTCTACTACGTCTGCGTCTTCTGGGTGCTTCTGTGTCCTCCAACAGCCAAAAAAACATGCACCTAAAGTCTCCTATCAACTGATCAGCCTGGCAACCTGCATGCATGCTGGGATAGGCCCCCACTGAAGCGAGTAACTGAATATGCGTACCCTATTTGACATGTCACACATGTATTAATAGTATTACATTGAAGTGCTTGTAAGTGAATGAGCGACAGTGTAGAAGGGTAAGTGGGTCAAGAATTCAAGATGCTTTGTAAACCTATAAGGTGACAGCTGGCCATGTTAGATACGATGCTACTATTGAACAGAAATGGCTGTAAACACTTGAACTAAACAAGGCTGTCGAGGAAGAACCGCTCTATAGTTTAATTTTCTACTGGCATTAAAGCCTCAGTTGGAATATTTGGCATTATATTACTGTGACAGTAAGATTAAACTAACATCTCTAACTTTATCTGAGTGATAAACTCATTTTGCATACAGTAAACAAGAAAAACACGTTTTGTTTAGACACTGTTAAGCAAAGATGATTAGGAAACAGTCAAAATAAGGCCAAACATGCAGCTTCTACATTGTGACAATTAGCTTCCTTTCTCCGTGTTACATAGAGTTTCAATAATTTGATTGATTCATTAATTCTTTAAATTAATCAGTCAAAAGAAACTTAATTGGCAACCATTTTAATGTGGAAGAAAAATATCTGCAGATTAATGACTTAAATGGAAATGTGCTAATGTTGTTAAAAGCAGGGAGTGTGACAACTTATATTACTGCAAAGATACTACTTGAATAAATAAATTTCGCTCTTTGCAAACTTTCCACATTTACTGCACTTTGTGGACAAGCACATAACAGTGCTGACTCTGGTGAACCTACAGCATGCCAGGTGGATCCAGCTGTCAGCTCAGACTTCTCCAGCAGCACCACGTCCTTCATGCCACCTTTGGCCAGGTGGTACGCCAAACTGACTCCTACACATCCACCTCCAATGATCACAGTTTCTGCACTGTCTTTCCACCTCTTTCCCAAAACTGAGGATGCATCACTGAAAGCGAAGAAAGAGAAGATTCAAGATTCAAGATTCTAAACACTTTATTAATCCCAGAGAGAAATTATTTTGGCATGTTACAGCAGCTCTCCGTTCAAACAGAAAGAAAGAAAG
>JAUMHL010000004.1:3383268-3406064 GCA_032362345.1 Sandelia bainsii
CACACCCACAATACAAAACATAATTCCATAGATAAAGAAAATACAGGACAATTATATTTAATGAACAAAACAATATATATGTAAGGGAATTGGGTCCAGTGAAAAGGGAAGAAAGTAAACTTTTCACATCCTAATTGATAAAATGTTTTTTTCCATGCACAAATGCCAAGCAATACTTAAATCCAGCTTCTCATAAGTGAACATTTGCCATTTTTGTTTTTTTGACATGGTTGTAAATTGATCTTTATGGTTGGTGAGAAATGTTAAAGTGTTACAGACTGTACAATAGTCCTCTGCACACTAAATCATATTGAGAGAAATAACACAATAGCGAAAATATCAGTCGAGCAGGAGTCTTGCATTTGTGCACGAACAAAAGGTTGTTTTTTGCAAACTTGTGCAAGAAGGAGGAGGATTTTAAAAATTGAGAATAGGCGGTTCTTAAAGTGACATCAGGACCGCACCCCCCCCCTCTCTGATTATAAGTGCAGCATGGACCCCTGCACAAATCTCTTTCCCAACTCGGAGGGGAACTGTATCTGAGACCAGTGGGCCTGTCACTGCTGCACCACCATGGCACCAGCTGGAGCAAAGAAGGCAAGTGCGCGGACAGGGATGAGTAAGATACGCGCGATGCAGAGTTGATATTTTTAGTTTCACTTGTCGCATCAACTCAACTTTTGAAGCCACGGCGTGTTTGGTTCAGAAGGAAGTGCGTTTGCGTACTGCCAACTGGTTGTGTGCATTTCTGTTTTAACAACTTGCATTTTCCACATCTTTATTTCTCTCACGCAGAGCATTTTGGAGCGCCTGGATGCAGGAGAAGTCGTAATCGGAGACGGAGGCTTTGTCTTCGCCCTTGAGAAGAGAGGATATGTCAAAGCAGGACCGTGGACACCCGAGGCTGCTTCCGAGCACCCTGAGGCGGGTACTACTCTTTTCTTTCTTTCGTTACGTTTAATAAGGTGGTTTCGATCCAGTTTTGTGACAGTTTATATGTCAGCTTGGTATTATACCCACTTGTTGTTTCAGTGCGGCAGCTGCACCGGGAGTTCCTTAGGGCTGGCTCCAATGTCATGCAGACATTCACTTTTTACGCAAGCGACGATAAACTGGAGAACAGGGGCAACACTCAGCACTTCACTGTGAGTAGCGCGGTGTGTTTTTAATGTGCGTGACTGCAGCTGCTCAGAAGTCTCATCAGGGGATGGGGGGAGGGGGGTCTGACAGCAGAGTTGGCATCAAACTGTCTGCAGCATGGCGTGAGCAAGTTGAACCCTCTTGCATTTTGTGTTTTCTTTTCTTTAAATTGCAGGGGAAGCAAATCAATGAGGCGGCCTGTGACTTAGCCAGGGAGGTGGCCAATGAGGGAGACGCTCTGGTGGCAGGAGGAGTCTCCCAGACCCCTTCTTACCTTAGCTGCAAGAGTGAGGATGAAGTCAAGGCCACGTTCAAGAAACAGATGGATGTCTTCGTCCAGAAAAAAGTAGACTTCTTGATTGCAGAGGTATAGTGAACACTAATAGACTCTATAATCATATGAGAATAAATAAATGTTACACTTCCATAATGGTGGCAGAGTGGGAGCGAGAGTGTGCTTTCCTGACTTTTAGTCCTTAGCAGAGGTGTAATGTTGCATATACCCACCTCTGGGCAGCGGGATTTACCATATACCTTCCTAAAAATAGACATGAGTATCAGTCCACATCTTGCAGAGTAAGGCTGCAGACAATCATGTTACACTTCTCTTGATAATCTAGGATGTTTGAGGCGCTTCAGAGACTTGTTAAGGCAACATTAGTTGCCCCCAGTAAATCTGCACCAAACCCAGGCGTAATCAAATATCTTGCAGGGTTAAACACATTTTCATCTCTTAACTGCATTAACTCATTGTCATAATGCCAATGAGGATCATGTTGGAACAGGGTGTATTAGACAGTTGGCTTTACATAATAACTCTGGGCAGTGCTGATTGTCAGCACCTCCTCCATCCTTTTTACTGGAACGTATTTCAACTTACAATAAGTTTTATATTCTGCCACTTGGTGACAGCAGAAACATGCCGTGACGACAACACTGGCACGTTCTTTGCCAAAGTTAATATGAAGTTGTTGCGTATTTAAACATCCAGTTTTTACTGAGCAATGAATAATGTGAATACATCATGGCCATTGTAGCTATAAAGAAATATTAATAATGAACTGTTTTGAGTTTACGTGATCTTTTTGCTCTCTTGCAGTACTTTGAGCATGTGGAAGAGGCTGAGTGGGCAGTCCAGGTTTTGAAGACCACCGGCATGCCTGTGGCGGCAACTCTCTGTATTGGACCTGAAGGAGACCTGAACGGAGTCAGCCCTGGAGACTGTGCTGTGAGACTCGTCAAAGCTGGTACGACGATGTCTCAGTCTAGTGTATGTACACTTTAAAAAGTCTTACATGTGCTGAAAGAGGTTGAAGACATACTGGGCTCTTGTTATGCTTTGATAAATCTGTGCTGGACATAAGTCTGGCACTGGCAGATGTTGTTTTTCTTGTTTTTTTTCTTCAAAAAAACCCATATGGTATAAGAACAATTCAAAGATGCCAATCTTGCATGTTTTCTCTCTTCAGGAGCTCAGATTGTGGGCGTCAACTGCCACTTTGACCCTGTGACCTGTGTGAAGACGGTGAAGATGATGAAGGAGGGAGTGGAGAAGGCCGGACTGAAGGCTCATTACATGAGCCAGCCGCTGGCCTACCACACTCCTGACTGCAACCGCCAGGGTTTCATTGATCTGCCAGAATTCCCTTTCAGTACGTATACACATTCACTTCAGTCCATATGTTCACAGAGGAGTTAATAAACTCACGTACAACCCAATTTATTTATTTTTTTGACAGGTCTGGAGCCGAGGATCTTGACCAGATGGGACATGCAGAAATACGCACGGGAAGCGTACAACGCTGGTATTCGTTACATTGGAGGCTGCTGTGGATTTGAGCCCTATCACATCCGTGCCCTGGCAGAGGAGCTGGCACCTGAGAGGGGTTTCCTTCCTGCTGGTTCTGAGAAGCATGGCAGCTGGGGCAGTGGCCTGGAGATGCACACGAAACCATGGGTCAGAGCCAGGTAGAAATTTTCTTTTCTCCGCGCTGTGAATGATTTCAAGTTACTTTAACTTGGGAAAAGAAAATGAGTTGAGTGAATATAAAATGGATGATTCCATGTTGTTGTGAAAGTGCGAAGCTCAACAAATGTAAGATATAAAGTCAATTTGAGTGTTTAGTCTCATGGAGAAACATTAGAGACTGATCTCCTTTTACTTTTGCATTGGATTTAATGTAAAAGGAAGTTGATATACAAGACATTTGCATCATTAACAGATTCTCCAAACTAAAAAAACAAGAGTCTCTAAAGCATTTTCACTCTCAAACAATGCATCCTGCCAGTTAAGTGAACACACCATTTCAAGTCGAAAGACGTTAAAGATCTAAGTGTAGAGAAAATTCAAACTACATGTATATTTGCATATTCACATTAAGATAATAGAAGTGGTTTTATTCCACTAAATTCTTGTGAATTCCAGGTTTACCTTTTTCTCATAATTAACCTTCTCTATAGGGCTCGTCGTGACTACTGGGAAAAGCTGAAGCCTGCGTCTGGTCGTCCTTTCTGCCCGTCCATGTCAACACCCGATGGCTGGGGTGTCACCAAAGGTCACGTTGAACTGATGCAGCAGAAGGAGGCCACCTCTGAGCAGCAGCTGAAGGCTCTCTTCGACAAGGCCAACAAAGACCACTGAGCTTTGTAAAGAGGAGCTGAGGGGTGGCGTGTGAGAAGGCATCCTCACACATTCCCTTACGTTTAAATACCACAAATATTTAAATGCTGAAGTTCTTAATGTTTTTTAGGACCATTTTTACTCTCTGGAACATTGGTATGTTCACATGTAGACAGGCTCAAGTTAGCTGTCCAGCCATAATACACAATGAGTGCCTGTTTCAGTACAGTAATCACATCTGCAAGCCTTACTGACCGATATTACTGACTACAAAAGAGCTGGTGTCAATGCACCCAAGTAACACCTTTAATACTGAAAGTGTCTGATGTTGTCTTACAAAAGAATTGTGTAGCAATAAACCTACAACTGAACAAAAATGGCCTGTGTGAGTGAGTTTTGTGCTTTTTAGAGTTGGCTGGAATGCTACATTAGGAAAACTCTCACCAAATCAAAAGTCTTACTCATCACCTGTACTGAAAAGAAAAAATGACCCTTTTTGTAATAAAAAGGCTTAAAAAAGTGGACAACATAATGAAGTTTCTGTTAAATCCTGTTTATTTTAATTTAGCTAATGTTTAGTTTTATGTGGTTAGAGGATTCATTTGTTTCTGAACAAGAGTCTTGGAATAAGTTCTTCAGTAACTATGCGCTCTTATTTTGAAATAAAGGTTGAAGTGAGTATGCAAAGGTTCAACGAACATAAATCTGATTTTAAGTGTTTGTGCATTGTGTGTGTTAATTGTTCTATGCACCACAATGTTTACATTGTTTTCATCAATTATCAGTGAAGAGAGCTGGATCACGTTGGGTAAAACTACTTCTCTCCAGTGGATTTTTAAAAGGCTAAAGCAACACTCATAACCTTGGCATTAGAATGAAACCTAAGTCTCATAAAAGAATCTGTAATTGCATGATCAATTTTCAACAATGAGTTTTGCCGTTAATATGTTTTAGTGTCCACAAATTACCATTTTTGCTGCTGTATTTGTTATGTGTAAATTGTGAGACTGTATTTATTTAATCTGCATCAACAGATCCAAAAGATTTCTTGATAACTTGCATGTTGTAGTCTTTCGCCTCATGTCAAATTGTTAATATAGTAACTGGATATTTACTACCTCAGTTTCTTTATACATAGCCAAAGTGCGACATTGGTTGATTATACCAAATGTCTGCAATTGAACGTTTCTGATTGTATCAAACATACTAATAATGGGATTATTCATCTCTTACTGTATAATAAAATTACTTGACATGTATTTATGCTGCCATCTAGTGGACAAAACACAAAATAATGTAAAAGTATACTGAAGTAAGTCTTAAGGAAGATTTTGTAGGTCTTCAGGAAAAGGAAGGAAACCTTTAGCCTGTTAGGTCGTTGTGAACCGAGACTAAAACCAAATGTAACATTTACAGTCATATTCGAAATTGTTTGTGCTCTTATTTCCAAAGAGCAATTATTAAGGTATGATTTACTGCTCAAGTGTGTGTGTTTTTATCCTGGAAATATGTAGAGAGTGAGAGGGCTTTCCTGTGTTTCTTCCATTCCCTATTTATTATTAACCTAGACATAGACATAGCTCTAGATATAATGCATGGCCTTCACCCATTGAACTGTTTTTAAAGGCTTTTCAAATCATTCAACATGCTTTCATTAGCTCTACCACCAGAGGCCCCAATCTTAAAGGCAGGAAGCACATTTCCTGCTCTCTGTCTGTACTTTAAAGGTTTTACTTCTACTGATAACTAGCCACAATAAGTTTATACCAGCACAAAATTAAGTGTAGGGTTGTTTCAGCATCAAAATGCAGAAACAGCATACATTTCTTTCTTTTTTGTAAACCGTTGAAACAGACATCACCAGCTTTGTTTGTGATCAAATGTTCTTTTTGTCCCAGTCGGCTTTCCATACAGCATCAGGGCGTCAGCACGTCCTATGCGTGCTTGCGTCATGGATTTGCCCACGTGCAGATGTTTATGCTCCTCGTGCACGTCTGCGAGAGAGCGAGAGCCAGAGAGAGAGAGACAATAAAGAGCAAAGAGAGAAAAGGGAGACAGATTTACATATATTTATTAAGGACATTCATGTATTTAATTACTAAACAAATGAACGTAGATTTGTTTCCTGTCTTTGTCAGTTGATTGACTTTGATAAAGTCCCCGATACAGTAAAGGAGATTATGGTGCCTTCAGGTGTCGGGAAAACCATGTACGTACTTATGCTGGTGAAGATTCTCAGTCATCCAGGCGAAGTTATATGGAAGTTGAGTCATGGCAACTGCACTTCTTTCTTTCTAGGTTGTACATGTACGTACTTAGTGTTTCTCAGCAGCCTAAATTAAAAGAGTTGTGTTGAGTTGTGTGTCCAAACACGTGTAGGTGATGTTATATGTTCAGAGGTGAATTTAGAAACTTTTCAACAGAGGCCAACTTGTGACATATAGCTCTGGTTCTGGTTTGTAGTGACTTTGCCTTCCTTTGTGGGCATTTCGCACCTCTGTGGTTGTTTTCCATCTCTTTGTGGTTGTTTTGTGCCCCATTGTGTTGCTAGACTTCTACATTTACATTATCAAAAACATAAATTCAACATTACTTAAAAAACATTGTTGGAGTACCCTTATGGTCTGTGCTTTGAGTAAATTTAAGTAAAATTTAGAGCTTATACTTAGTCCTTTAACTTGAGTATAAAGTTAAAAAGGTACTTGTAGTGGAGTATTTTTCAGAATCTGAATCTGATTTATTGGCCATGTATGCACATATGCTTACAAAGAAATGGATCTTCAGCTGATGGTGTCTCTCTAATGACTCACAGAGTAAGTAAGGAAAGAAAAACAACAATGTAATCACAAATCACAAAAGAAAGAATAATACAAGCAAGGTACTAACAATGTACTGTAGCAAATATACAGGATACGGATTGGGCGGATGGGGTTAAGATGCAAAATAAATAAATACACGATAGTAATAATAATACTAATAATAATTCTTGGAAAACACTGGTATTTTTACATAAATGTTGACTTTAAAGACCTCTGCACCCACATGTCTGATCTGACAACATTTGAAACTCCTTTTATGACATTTTGATATTTTATGGTGGGTTTCACAGCTACAGCAAACAACCTTCACATTTCCTATTTCCATCACGGAACTTGAACGGAACATCTGGATGGGGGAGGGGGGGTGCAGCAGTTAAATCCCTCCCCGGATTTGACAAACGCGCACGCACCTTCACTGCTTGTAAACAGAAGCTCACACGTGACACCGAGAGCCGAGCCGCGCGACCGCATTGTCTGGGCAGCGGTGGTTGTTGTTGTGGGGGGGGGGGATAAAGAGCGACACAGTCCGCGCGAGCGTCGGGGTGCAGGTGAGCACCCAGGTGTCATGACAACCGCGGCGTCTGCCCCAAAATGAAGCCGAATCCCCGTCTTCGGTTACACCGCTGCGTCCTGTGAACTTCTCCACGTCTGGTTCGCGTCGAAGGGTAACGACGTTAGCTGCGTTTTCGCCCGCTTCGCACACGACAAGCAGCGGGCGAACACAGAGCTGGAAATCCTTTGTTAGTTTGTAGTCGTTCGTTCGCTTCTGCTGCGCCGAATTTTAACGTTACGCTACTTTTCTCGCAGGCGTCTAACGGTTGCTAGCTAGCGTTAGCATTTAGCCTCGACACAGGAGGAGATTTTCCAGCTAGATTCGTTAATCTACTTATTTTTCTTTCTCTCCACTGGCTGGATGAAATGTCATTCACCATGGAGGACAACTTAGAGTCCGGGTGGGTATCCGTCAGACCCAAAGTCTTCGATGAAAAAGAGAGACACAAATTTGTTTTTATTGTGGCCTGGAACGACATCGAGGGAAAGTTCGCCATAACCTGCCACAACAGAACCGTGCAGAGACGGGCCACTTTTCTGGACCCGCTCCTCGACTGTAGCCCCGCCGCTGCTGCGTTTCCTGCGTCCGGTGCCTCCGTGGCAGAAAAACACACAAAAAGTCTAGATGCGACGAGGAAAGATGGAGTCTGTCAAGCGGGTAAAGTTAGACCACACTCCGTCCTCAAAGGAAAACCGACAACAAAGACTGTTGCTGGGGATAAGAAGGCTTTAAAAGTCGGTAGTCCGAAGACATTAGAGTGTGTGAGCCCCTCGTTAGAGACATGGGATATTGTGACACCTAAAGTAATAGATATCGAGATCCTGGACCCCGTGGATGTGCAGCTTTCTCCGGACGATGCAGACCCAGGCGACGGTGACGCCGGCGGCCGTGAGGACTTCAGCTGGGCCGGGCTGTTCTCCTTCCAGGACCTGAGGGCAGCTCACCTCCAGCTATGCGCCGTTAACTCTGACCTAGAGCCGTGTTTACCCTCGTTCCCAGAGGAGCAGTCCGGAGTGTGGACGGTGCTCTTCGGTGGCCCCGGGGTGTCGCAGCGGGAGACGGACGCCCTGTGCTACCAGCTACAGGTGTACCTCGGTCATGCCTTGGACACCTGCGGCTGGAAGATCCTCTCGCAGGTGCTTTTCTCTGAGAGCGACGACGTGGAGGAGTACTACGAGAGCCTGAGTGAGCTGAGGCAGAAAGGCTATGAAGATGCGCTGGAGAGGGCCAAAAGACGCATGCAAGAGGTAAAATAAAGCATTTTTATTGTATGTAGCAGAAAGAGAAGCTGTGACGTATATCAAGCATGTTTTTTTTGATGGTGAGAGATTACAAAAGCATCTCTACACTCTTCAGAGTCAGCCCTGCAATTCAGTTTCAGCATAAAAAATGTGACTTTATGTGATTAACTCATACGTGGACCTCAGGTGAATTGTTTCTTATTGGTAAATCAGTCCAGTTGCTTGTTGCTCACCCAGGTCGAGTTTATGTTTAATGTAGTACTTCAAAAGTCTGTTATCAGTTAATTGATTGATAGAAGATTAATTATTGTTTCAAGCTAGATTGTTAAAAGTTTGCTGACCCCAGCTTCTTAAACGTGAACGTTGGTTTTTATCATACGTGATAGTAAACTGAGTATGTTTGGGTTTTGGACAGTTTATGGGACAGAACAAGACATTTGAAAACATTGTCTTGGGATGGAGAAATTGTAAATGACACCATTATAGACAAACTGACTAATCACTTTCATCCTTTAAATTTACCATAACTTAATAAATGCTGATACTGGTCCCACAAAGCGTTTAGTTTTCTGAGAATAATGCCCCATGGTCTGATTCTCCTCCTCTTCCTTTGTCGACCCCCCCTCCTCCTGTGATCTACCATCTGTTGCTACACGTTTCCAGGCCTGTAACATGATCTGGTTTGTCCAGACATCCCATTGCAGTTGGCTGAACAGTTTGAGGGGAGTTAACTTAAAAAACACAGACAAACAATCAGGAGGTGGAGTTACAGAAGTGATGTGTCACTACACACATTGTTTGTGTGTTAGTCCAGATAACTGAAGACATACTGTACATTTTGTTCAAGCACATGAGAAGTATATTTTCATTCATGTCCAGCTGTTAGAGCAAACACTAGTGCTGATTCCAGTTAAAGCACTACAGATACAGATTGGGAAGTAATTAAAAACTTCTGTGTTCAAGAGGAGACGAAACCTCCGGCAAAGTCTTTCAGCTCTTTTGTTGTTTTGTTCAGTTGACCGACTCAGAAAACAAAAACAGCTGGGTATAGGCTTGGCCCAACAGGAAGAGGTTATGGTAATGACATAATGTCTCACTTATTTAAATAATCTGAGGCTACTTTATTTTTATACGCTGGTAAAATGTGATGCAGTCTAATACAACAGCTGAGCCATAAATTCCAATACAACTGGGTTCAGTAAGAACAAAAACTGACAAAGCTTCATTAAGAAAGAATATGTGGCAGAGAGTTTGTATAGAGTTGCATTACATTGTACATTGCACCTAATGAGGTGGCCAGGCAGTGCATGTCACTTCTTTTAAGAAGATAGTGACCATTTTGTCACAGTTAGACCTATAAAAATTACATATATTACACATTTTTGTATTATCATCTGTGTTGCTCATAGAACTTTTCAAAACAACGAAGGGAGCTGAAGTAATGCTGGGATGAAGTAACCCTAAAAATATCCCAATTGATAGGTTATCAGAGAGCTAGAGCAATTACATTATTATTTGATTGACAGAAAATTAATGATTAATTAATTAATCTCTGCTACTAATGAGTTTTTGGAAAGAAAACACTGATAATATTGGAGATGAAATAATGTTTGTCTGCATGTGTGGATGGCACAGTAGCTCTAAATATGACCGAAATGATTCACTACAATAAAGCTGAAATTGTTTATTTGGAATTTTTTATAATTAATTATTAAAATAATTAATTAAATTATTAATTGATTAATTGTTAAGTCCAGATAATGCTGAAAAATATGTCCAGAACACAATTAGCAGATTAATTCATAATGAAAACGAAATGTGTTTTTATTCAGTTAATTACATGTATAAAAGAAATACACTTAGAAACACATGATGATATATTGCAAAACAGCTGAACTCCAAAAGCTACAGCCTCAAAAATTACCATAGAAATTAATCACCACCACTCTGAGGTGGTGTCAACAACAACAATAGAAGTAAAATTTATGTCAGAACAGTTTTATTGCTTCGATTATCCTGGTCACCAAGTTCGTTCTTGATAAACTGTGACTGTAGGTAATAAAATAAACAGAGCGCTGACCTGACCCCAGCGCTCAAGAGGTGCTGGGGTCATTAGCATGTAGAGATGGGAAGAAAAATAGGACTCACAGATGTTTTACTTAAGATGAGAGTTTTAGCACTTTTAAGATACAGTGGTATGATTGTTGACACTGTTTTCTACAGTAGAGCTGCAATGATTAGTCAGTAATTAATTTCAGTTTACAGAAACATAATTGGACTGGTTATGTCCTTATCACAGTTTTTTTAATAAGATGCAGCTTCAGTTTCTCCTTTTGGGACGACAACTGTGCCAAGCAGGCAGAATAACTGACTGGTGAAAAACACTTTACAGATGTACGGCGTTCATCTGTCACTTGTTGACTGATCTGTGGTCTGTTGTTAAAATGACTCAAACAGCTTTCCTACAGTAAATCTGATACCATTCAAGCTAATAATTACATGGTAATGACATTGCTAGGCTTTGTTGTTATTCTCTGATGGTGATAATGTAAAGTGTGTGAAACATAAATTAAATTGTGTTGGACAGTGTGATCAAAGCGGGCCTGATGCTGTAACATAAACCTGGCAAATACTGTAAATGCTGCTAATGCGCATTAAGACTGCGGCTAACCATTTTCATTTCGTGATTTGATTATTTTCTGGTCTGCAAAATGTTGAAGTTGACACATTTAAATGTCTTGAGTGTGTGACCAGTTGTTTAAAAGCTAAATATTCAGTTGAATCTAAAAAAAAAGATGGAAAAAAACCTCCTACTTACTCGCTAATTTCTCGCCATTGAGAAAAGTTTTCTATTGATCAGTTAATCAGTCATTTGATTCTGCTCTAATGCACAGACATAAACTATATTTCACATTTACTTTGTCGCTAAAAGAAATCACTTGCAGTTAATTTATCACAAAAACATTTTGTTTACACAGGCAGTTGTTAGGCAGAGATGGCGACACAGGATGGTTTAGTTTCCATGGGACTGCAGAGGAAGACATCTACAGAGTGATAACACATAAAGGTTGCATTGTTAAAAAAAAAAAAAAAAAAGCTGTTACCAGAAACTCTAGGGCCCTTTTTTTTTTTTATACATGAATTGGTTTCCAGGATTAAAGAAAATCTAAGCAGGATGCTGAAGGATATTTCAGTATCTAGGTTCATGGTTTAATTCAGTTAGTGTGGACGAAACAAAGTAGGTGTGACAATGTGTGAAAACTGTTCTGCATACATATGTATTATGATTTAATTTCCTGTCTCTGTTGATGCTGTGACAGTTTAGATTTCCTGCCTTGCACATCTTGTCAGCCTGTTGTTGTATTGTTGAGCTAAAAGCAGTGCAGAGCTCGAACAGTTTGTTAGCTGATCAACAAATCATCACATTACTAAATTATTATTTAATTGTTTAAATATAGTCTTGTGTGAATTTCTACAGTTTCGATGGATATATGTTTATAGAAATAATTAGTGGGTTAATTTATCTGTGCGTTTATTGATGTTGCTGTTGTTGGTTACTGGTGCCATTACTCCTTTTGTGCATTACTACTACACAAATCTGAGTTATAAATATGTCTAGTGCTTCAACTAACAATTATTTTGATTATGGGTTAATCTGTGGATTATTTTCTTGATTCATTCATTAAACATTTGGTCTATAAAAAGTGAAAAATGCCCATCACATCATGCTAAAGGTGAAGATGACACTTTCACAGTGCCTAAGACATCAAGTGTGCAGGAAGTGTTACGTCTGCAGATTCACAGGTGGTAACAGAGTTATTTAAGATAGGTGGCATTTCCTTTTATAATAATTTTATGGCCTCTAAGTGACATTCGGTTTGTAAAAAGCTTTTAAACACAGTCTCTGCTCAGATCACAGTCGAGACACGTTCCTCCAACAGACTTAGCAGCGACAAACTGGAAGACTTAGTCCTGATGATGGGCCTGGAGCGGTTATAACTTATATATATTACTCAGAATGTCCTGTAATTATGTACGCATTGCACATCAGAGTGCTTTCAGTAGATTCAACAGCTAAATTTAGCAAATGAACTTTCATTTTTTAATGACATCTTGCACATAAGATGGGACGAGTGAGAAATATATTATATTTTTTACATTTATGCAGAAATATTCAGTTTAATATCACTTATCATAAAGAAAAGCTTCACATCTGGGAAGCTACATCTATACAATGCTTGCTTTCTTGTTTGAAAGTGACTTAAATGTTAGGCTTTAATTAAGACAGGTAATCCTGTAGCCTTTGAAGTGCAGGCTCAGCAGCTTTCATACTAAACAGTCAGTCTGTCTCTGGCCCCTTGCTCTTCATGGACTGTCACAAACATACAGATTTGACTATGTAAATTTAATAACAGCAGGAAATGAGAATGTTGTAATACATACAAGCATAGCTCTATCTTGAAATGATATGGTAAATGCTAAATATCTATCTAGTGTAAGTGATTTATTCGTTCCAGGAACTGTATCTCTAAAATAATGTTTGTTTGAGTCTAAGTTTGGTGTTTTTAAGTTAAAGTGGTTCATAAACGGCAAAGCTTTGCCTAGAGTAGCTCGTGCCCAGGCAGAAGTCGGCTCATTTAGCCCAGGGGTTTTCCTGGCTGCAGGGGCTGCAGGGGCAGGAAGATTGTGTAAGGTTGGCCACTGGTTACCAGGGAGACACTGACCCAAGGTAAACAGTGGGAGCAGTGTTTGAGCTGAATCATGCAGTGTCTGCCTCAGTCCCCAACGTGGAGGGCTCTGGGAAAGCAGCCTGGACCTAATATAAGAGTCTTTATTCGTATCTATAGCTGTGTGCAGAGAGAAGAGCACTTCTCTGTTCAGGGGCTCAGATGAAGATTGGGTGATGGTACATTTCAATATTATCTGAAGCAGAAGTGAAGGAGCGCTATTGTGGTGCATGGATTGGAGCTGCTGGTTTCTGAGAGATGAATATTTGTGCGTACAATAGCTGTTTTGATAGTGTTTATCTCAGGAACAATGAACAGTCTTTGCATAGCTGGACATATGGTATGAATCGGCAACAGTTAGGGCCAATTTATTCTCATTGTACTACACTCAAGCAATGTAGCTTACGGTATCGTTCCTGACCACACACCACACACACACACACACTACTGTGCCTGCACTCACATGGAAACTCTCACTCTTTACTCCTGTAATTTTAAAGTAAGCTTGGATTTTTGCTCCTTCAGCTTTGAAAGAGCTTTTGTTTCATTGTAGTTGTGAATTAGTTAGAATTAGACCCACCACACATTAAACATAGCTTCACAACCTTCAATTTTTTAAATAGCTATTAAAAACAGCTATTAAATAAGCTCATTTGTTGTACACATGGTGTTTTCTGGCAATACATTAAAAGTTGGTATTTTTGTCGTGGAATTTGCTCCTCAGTAAGGATGCATTTAAAGACCAAGTTTGTTTATTTATCCACGGGCAATATTTGACAGGTACTGCCCATGTAGTCATGTTCCACTGACTGTCCAGGAGTGATTAAAATCACATAAATGAGCCAAACCATCGCAGTGGATGACCTGTTTCTTCATTACATAAACATGGGCAGTGTAGTTTGTAGGGCTGCACGATTTTGAGATTTTTGTGGACAGTATTGCAATTGCAATATAATAAACAAATGGTAGTCACAGAAGCAGTTGTGATGTAGTTAATCAATCTCAGATGGCGTCGTTCTCGCAAATCGATTTTTTTTTAAATGCAGTAGGAAGCCAGACATACTTGGGCGGCTGTTAATATGCCTGGGTGGCCCGCCTACGTAAAGTCTATGTTTGGGTAACACTGGATGTAATGAGTCTACTACATGCTTGGTTATCAAGCATGTAAAAAGGTATTAAGTTGCTATCATCACATGTAAATCTGCTTCTAACTACAAAAGCTTTGCATCTATACTGTATGTGGACTGTACTGAACTATCATGACTTAAGTGAATCCAAACGCTGGAATTAACTCACACTACTACACTCTGTGTGCATTTTGTGAAATTACAAGTTAAAGTTAACTTGAACATAAACAGACGGGAAACATGGGAGAAGAAACGGACGAACACATGCAGCAAAGGTCCCCAGCTGGACTCGAAGATTATGTGGCATGCATTATAACCATTCGGCTACCAGGGTGCTCCACACACGTACTTATTTATTTAATTAAATTGCAGCCTTTTTTGGTTATCTAATCCCACACTGTGATTAGATTATCATGCAGGACAAGTCATTTGTTTTAAGTTGATCCCACATACAATATCCTGGTGCACCGAATACGCAGCTGAAAATGGTCCCCAACAAACTATTTACTCAGACTATTTACAGACCAAAACCCCCAAAATATTCCTGACACTGGACTGACACATTGTAGACAAAGCTGAAACAATTAACTCTATCCACCATGTGTCAGTCCATGTGTGTGATTTAAAAATACATTGCAAGTATTTGATAATCAGTTAATTGTTTCAGTCACTTTTCAAGCTAAAATAGTGAAGCAATGCCAAACACTAAGAGGTTGTAATGTGTAAATCTGTCAACAAATCCCATATATAAAAGTTAATAAAATGTAAAATTACATCAGCCTTGTCTTCCCTAAAATGGAATATGTTGTATCTTGTGGATTTCTGATCGCACCAGCTCTTTTCTCTCTTTTGTCCCAGGTGTTGGACAAGCACAAAGCCGTAGACAGCATGGTGGAGCTGCTGCAGGTGTACCCGGAGGAGGACGAAGCGTATGGAGAGCTGCTGGAAGCAACAACTCAGCTATACCACTACCTGCTTCAGCCTTTTAGGGACATGAGGGAACTGGCAATGTTGCGCAGACAGCAGATTAAGGTAACACACAGAGAGATACACACACACACACAGATACAAATGCCATCTGTTTCAGGTTTTGATTTAGGAAGGTTTAGACCTCACCGTAGCTGCCTAACTAGTCTGGAGGACACTTTGACTTGTGTCAGACTACATCTCTAGTAAAACGTACTTCATCAGATACAGTGCTATTTTGTGGTTTGGCAGTAAAAATCAAGGTTAGAGCTGGGAAACGAGCCCTGAACTACTGCATGGTAACATCCTCCACTGAGCCTACCCTCCCAAATCCACACTAATGACCTTAGCACTAGTTGCAGAGGCTACATGTGGTGGTGATGGTGGTGTAGTAGCCAATCTGTGTTACCCTGTAGCTTTGCAGCAGGGGGCTGTGGAGGGCAGAGGATCAGCCAGAGAGGCTTTTTTCCCCAGAGCGGATTAACAACTAGCATAAGTATTATTACAGCAACCACTAAACCACTCAGTAGTTCTGCAGTCTCAGCAGTCTTCCTCGACTCCATCTTTGTTTTTCTTCCTTAATTAGAGGCTTGAAAAGGGAAGTATATCAACAGACAAATCTATGGATTCGTTGGTACCACATGCCTGGTTGAATCAGTGGGTCAGAGTTATACCTGCTTCATGTAAAGTTATTCAACAGCCCTGCATGAAGCAGAAACATATATTTTATACGAAAGAGAAGACGGACAGCAAATGCAGGGCACTGTATGGTAAATAGGTTTGAGATTTGAGATACAAGTGTCTTCAAGCAAGTGTGGCGTGCAGGTGTGTCCATTCCACATAACTTCTGAGTTGCCAGATGCCTGTTTCTCTGAGGTGGAGTCCAACCCAGCAGGCCAGAAAAGCAAAACAGCGAGGCTAAGTGTGCCAGAGGCAAAGATAAAGGAGAGGTAGAAATAACAAGCTTATCCACTGCTGAGAAATAGCACAAGCACAACTATGCCAAAGTCTGTGTCTTGTTCGCCTGTGCTAGCTTTTATGTTGTCTTGCACAGTATCAAGTGCTGTTAAGTGGATATATGCTGCCCCTATGCCTCTATTTCCTTCTCTCTGTCTCAGTCATTCACCCTCTGTTATGTTGTGAGTACTTTGCCTACATTCCTTACACAGCTTGCTCCTCCAGCATCGCATCACTAACCAACATAAGTGAGTGCGTGGGCGTGTTTAAGACTGTGTATTCTGATGGTATTTGGGTCCTTGAGCGGTTGCTGAACTAAATTTAGAAGTTTCACTGAATCACTAAAACTTATGTAGCATTTTTTCTTAAAGGATAAGTCTGCTGATATTCTGTATTTTTAATTTTGTCAACAAATCCCATGAGAAGACCAAACCCAACAATTAAATGATCCTATTAATACATATTGTGCATGTATACAAAGGCTAATATACAGTAGCTTATTCCTCTGAGCTCCATTGTTGCACCAAAGCTAAACAAATCAGTTGGACATACTGTTGCACTGGGTTGCATGTTGTGTTCTTGCCAACAAACTTCAACAAGTCCCTTTTTATGTGATTTGTTGACAGTTAAATAAATATTGACTGCAGTTGAGTCAGTACTACATACAGAACATTTTCCTTAGGTGTGTAACGGTTGAGAAACCAAGACCAAAACCATGATAGATGTTGCCACCGTGTTGGAGACATCCCACCTTTCTCACTGTGGAGCTGCATTCAGTACAGAGTGTAGGTCATCTGTGTTGTGAGGCATTCAGGGACAGTACACGTCCACGTTATTTGTGTTTTGAGAAGCCCCAAACCACCAAAAAAACAAAACAAAATACAAGGTGTGAACTGAACCATTGCTCAACAATCAAGGTCTTAACAAAACTGTGGATTTGGAAAATTAATTGATACACATTTGGACACTAAATGTGGATTAATCCACAGCTGCAAATATTTTCCTACAAATAAAAACTGTAGGACCAGCTGTTGTAGGTAATTATTTATAAAAAAAATATATGTGAAAATATATATTCATGATAGGGCTGGGCGCTAAAACAATAAAGATAATTATTGCAAAATAACTTTTCCGTAATAGATCTACAAGACACAGTTGATAGAGATCATTCCATCAACGTTTTGACAGAAAACACACACAAAGAAAATAATGATAATGAGAATAGTGGCGCTCCAAACCAGTCGTGGCTGGAATAGAGTTAGAGCCACATCAGGTTACGTTGACGCACACAACACAGACCTTAACAGAAGAAGCCGGCAGCTGCCCACGTGCTAATGTTTGGGCGCTGCAGCCGTGCACACCAGTACGTCAGGGGTGGGAGCAGAGAAAACGACAACAGAAAATGTTAAAAACTTTAAGGACAGCATCACTGTCAGTAATACAGTGCCATACCTTATGACAAAAAACAAACTTTCACAGAAATATTGATTTTATTTATATGGTGATATATATTGATATCCACTCATATGAAAATAAATATCCTGATAACACTTTTTTCCGTATTGCCCATTCTTGATGCCTGACCTGTTTTGAAGATTTACCAGTAGGGTTTAATGGGTTTTGGACAGGTTATGGAAGTCTCAGAGATGAATTAGCACATTGTTGGTGTCTTTTTTTCATTAAAGAAAATTACAGAATCCCGATAGATGGGGCTACAACTCATCATTGACTGCAAACTCTACAGATTATTTTCTCAATTAAATGATTAATCTTATATTGCACTATAAAGTATCAGAAAATAGTCAAAAAATCCTTGCACAGTTTCCTAAAGCCTAAGTTGAACTATTTAAATTGCTTGTTCTTTGGAACTGTTCAGAATCTTCACTTTACTTTCACAGAAGATTGAAAACACTAAATGCTCAGTGTTTTATAAAGTTAAAAAATATAAATATTTAATAAAGTTTTTTAATAAAAAATATTTTTTAATACTAAAGTTTGACCTCAGAAGTTGTATGAAAAGAGGCTTTATTAAGAGAAGAAATGTTTGGGTGGTTTAAGTCACATTTACATAAAGACTTGTGCTTATTTATGATTTATGGATCTTAAGATAAGACTTTATTGATCCCACAACAGGGAAATTTGTGCGTTACCGCAGCTCAAGTACAGAGAGCAGAAGAATAAAAAGTATATCAAGAAATACAAAAAAAATAAGACACTATATACAATGGTAGCTGAGGTTCTATGTACATGTATACACAGTATGCTTTATGGATAGAGGGTTCCTGAAAATCTGAACTCTGCTCACTGATGCCAAAGTTTCCAGCTCTACCACCTGCTTCCCTCGGGGCGAAGCAACGGCTGAAAACAAAGCTGCATGCAAATGAATCCTGCATGACTGCAGAGTCGGTTGGTTGCTTCCAGACTGATGAGTCAGGGGATCATGGAGGTGTGTGTATGTTTTCTGAAGGAAGGGAAGGAGAGGGCGTTAAGGACACAGGATACTGTCATTTACATGCAGTTTGCATCCTACTTGATGTTGTAAAGGTGAGGAGAAAAACAGTAGTAGTATCAGTTGCTTGCTAGTATTACAGCCTATTTTGACTTCATCTGCAGGTGTGAATACACGTGGCACCTGTGAGGTTGTTGTGAAGCCAACACATTTCTTCAGGCTACAAAAGAGGGTTATTTTTATTACTTTCTCAATGAATCCTTGCTGCAAATCAAAAGACATTCTTTTCACTATCACATAAAACACTGTAAAGCAACAAATTCTCATACAGAGAAAGCTGAAACCTGAAAGTATTTGTGTTGTGAAAGTAGGTGCAGATTATTTTTTGTTATTGAAACACATTTAAGAAGTTGGAATCGGCTAAAATTTCGCGTTTTTGCGTTCTCATTGCTTAAATGTTGCAAATATACAGCAAATGCTATCTGCTCTACTTAGAGATGTAAGCTTAACTGAATCGGTGAATCCAATAGCAGATGGACAGATGAATGAATGAACAACAAAGGGTGTCAAGTATTTTGGTGAATGGTGCATTGTGGGACGGCCCTATTACATATCGGAGTAGTGCAGTGTGGGTGTCCTGTTGCCTACAAGGTCAGAGGTCAGCCATGAATTAAAAATGTTGCTTCTCTGTCTGAGATAGTTTTTGTAATACAACAAGCTCCAGTTACCGCTTCACATCGACTGCATTATCACATGGCAACTGTTGTCATTGTGGTTCCTGAAACACGTGCTGCGTTTACCTCCAGCTGTCAAACTAATTTTACACAAATTCAGAAATATCACATAGCATAAAATGCAAACTCATGTACAATATATGGCCTGGGTTGAAGCAAGTTGTCTACCTAAATGTTGACTTATATGTCATTATTATTATTATTATTATTATTGGGATGTGCACATGTTCTCTTACAAACTAAATATGGCTACAACTGAAAAATGTCGTCATTGATTTATCTGACATTTATTTTCCTGATTCAATTGCTGTTTATAAAATGTCTTGATTTTTTCATATTTATATTATTGATTCATCTGCAGACCATTAGTTTTGTTTTGTCTATAAAATGTGAAAAATATTGAGTTTAATTTCCTATAATGTCCGGCCAAAATCAAGAGATATTCAGTTTACTATAATGTGCGACAAAGAAACGCATCAAATTCTCACGTCTGTAAAGCTTTATATTTATATTGGCCTTTTGGTTGTAAAGTAATAGTAATGAAAGTTTTTGTCATTCAGTGCAACAGTTTGGTTCACTGATGTGTTTTTAATAGTTGTTGGACAATAATGGAGCTTTATAGCACAGATTTGATCTACACAGACACTCTAGATTTGATTTTAGGCTTTTTATGGGATTTATTTGACATAAAAATTAGCATTTTTTTCAAAATCTACTTTTAGATAAGTAACCTTGTAGAATTAAGTATATTACATCCATTAACTGTTATATTTAATGCTATATCCAACCATCCTCCATACCTTCATGATTTATAAAGAGCTGTCTGGTATCTGCCGTCTGTCTGTGATACTCATGCTATTTTAACCAAATGAGATAAGAGCCACCATGACAACATCAATGCTGTAATCCCACCACTTTGCTGCGGGAACTGGCGTCACTTCTATTTTCAGTGAGTCTGACATACCTGTGTTTTGTCACCAACAGCTGTTAACCAGAGGCATTGAAGGAAATTACTCAGTAAAGTCTCCCCCACTGTTTTAAGAAAAGAAAAGACAGTATATGAGAAGGGTGTTGCTGATTTTTAAAACTTAACTCTGCACCATCATGCTTCACTGTAAGAATGATGTTAGCCAGGTGACTAACTCGCCACTTAGTACTTTTATCTAAACTGGACAATCCTTTCCATTATGCTCTGAGTCTTTTAAACCAACCCCTCGTATGACTGAGTGGCTTCCGTCCAGCCACTCCTACCTTAAAGGTCTGATTGATGAAGTCCTAGTGAGATGGCCGTTCTTGCCTCAGGTTCTCCATCTCTGTGGACGACTTCTGATGCTGCTAGAGTGATTATTGGGTTCCTGGTCACCTCCCTGACCAATGTCCTTCGTGTGAATTGTGGGACACTATATACACAGATGTGTCTTTCTGAACAATGTCCATTCAGTTCAGTGTGCCACAGATCACCAGCCAGTCTAGATACACCTCAATGATTATTAAAGCCAACAGGATGCACCTGACCACAGAAAAGGCTGTGAATATTTTTGTAAATGAGAGATTTCAGATTTGGTTTATATTTAAATTTGGTCACTACCGGCACCATAAAATGTGTTAACAGTGGAGGAGTCTGCATCTTTTCTGAGCCACATTGCATTTGACCAGTGGTGTGCTGTATGTAGATGCAGCTTAGTTTGCATAAAACTAGTCTAACAGACTGACAATAAACTTGATGCAGAGATGTTTTGCTTTAGTTTGACTTGTCACAGAAGTCAGTAGGGACAAAGTTAACAACAACATGCAGAGCTTAAACAATAGATCCTTTTAAATATGTCAAGTGTCAACAGGCTGTGTGAGATGTCGACAGGTGTGACTGAAAAGTTGGGGGCCATTTGTTGCTCTGTAGGTGTTAAATTCTGGGTCTGGGTCTGTGTTCACATGTAGGTGCAGCTCTATCATGATGACACTGTATGCTTTGTGCTGAAGGATTTCCAAACAGTCAGATCATGGCCAAAAGAGACTCAAGTTAAATTTTTACTTTCTTTATCTGTAGACTGCTCTTATTCCTGAAGTTAATTTTTACTATCAGACTTTCTCTCTGACGTAATCTCTCGCCCCCTACTTGCTCCCAGTTTCACCCCAGAACCACTCCCCGTTCCCGTGCCTCACGTGCCGACACACTCACAAAGCACTGTAAATGCTGACTGACATAAATCAAGGTCTTTGAGGTTGGTTGGTGATTACTGTGGTCCTGTTTATTTTTGTGCACCTACACACATCTGTTTAACATTGAGATATTAGTATACATGTGTATGTGCATGAGGCCCCCACAGAAACCTTAGCTTAAAGTCTGTGTACATTTTGTTCTTGGGGATTGTATTTCTGCTCAAGAATACACGTGGCACAGTTTTATTTTTTCCCCTTTTCTCACTGTTTTCACATGGCCTGACATGAGCTGGTGAAATGTGAGGAATGAACTGTAAAGAGTTTACATTACATGACACAACATCACATCAAGCAGAGTGTATTGAAACTTGAATTCTCATCACAGATCTTTTATACCAGCCCAGTAGGACACTGGGTTAGTGTCAATAACAGAGGTGGGTAGCAACGAGTCACATTTACTCCGTTACATTTACTTAAGTACGTTTTTGAAAAAAATTTACTTCTAAGAGTAGTTTTACTGCACCATACTTTTTACTTTTGAGTAGATTTGTGAAGAAGAAACGCTTCTTACTCCACTACATTAGACAACACTCGACTCGTTACTTTTTTTGAACCATTTATTCTACCAGAGAGATGTCGTCTAGAGTTGTGACGTTCACGAACTAACCGAATCTAGAGAACAAATTAAAACCATGTAGGACCATATTTAACACCTTGTTTTTATCTCCTTTACCGTTTCTCCCTTGTTTATTTTTTAGCGTCAAGCAGATGTACCGCGACTGGTGGCAGTCTTCAAAATAAAACTTCTGTTTTAATAGGAAATTACAAAATAAAAGCGATCACCTTAATTATCTAAGCAAAAACCTTAAACAAGTTACATATTGCTCACACAGTGGGTTGATGTCATTTACACCACTTGAAAGGTTTTTCACAAAATATTATTGAGTTTTTCTGTAATGTTAAAAATGTTCTTTTAAACAAAGGGCAAATCAAAAATAGTGATCTCACTGTCAAAGCAGACCTTGTAAAATGTTTGTATGAGTTCAGATCAGACATTAAAATCTAGTCCACACATGTCAAATGAAAGGTGTTTGATTGTTAGATTTGGAAATCTGTGTTTCTTGTGCCTTAGCTTGTTATTTTGTAAAGATGTTATTTACTCAGTTTATTTTATTATTTGGAAATACTAGAATTTTAACATCATTTTATATTTTTGTCTGTCTTACATCTTTAAAAAAATAAATAAATCAGACATTACAATCAAACAGTTACTCACTACTTGAGTAGTCTTTTCACCAAGTACTTT
>JAUMHL010000004.1:3412674-3429333 GCA_032362345.1 Sandelia bainsii
GGTAACACAACTGAAGACATGTATCTTTTCATGAAAAACATGGTCATTCCTATGTGTGTCCACACTTTTGACTGGTAATGTACTTTTTTAAACCCCGTTTGAAAACAACGTGCCTTTCCATCATGGAAAATCATGATGACAAAATCTACATAAATCCAGATTAAAATGAATAATCACAGCAGATTTTGAGGCGACTAAAGTTTGCCTCCTTAACTTGGCCATGTGGCAGTTGTCTGGACCAACTGAAACTTGTATTTCATCACAACACAGCACCAGTAAAAACACAAACGCACAACACCCAACGATCTACAACATACAGACGGAAAGCACAAGACCATTCTTTTAGATTTATGCACTCTGGAGGCCGTTTTAGAAAAGCTGGAAATAACTGTACAAACTAGCTAAATGTTTTTGTGTCTGAGAGAAGACTATAAACTGAAAGTGTCATTGTACTGACAGTGAGGTATCGAGTGGGGTCTTAAATTGCAACTAACATCATTATAAATTAAGAAGCCAGTTAATTTTTTCAGCATCAATCAGTTTTAATCTAAAATGACAGATATAGTGATGTTAAGATTTCTACAGTCCAAGGTGATGTTTTTTTGTACAACCCCAAAATGTTCAGTTTACAGTGAAATAAATCAGAGAAAAGCAGAAATCCTCACAAATGTTTGACTGTGTTGCTTAAGAAATGACTGGACTGACTGAAATGATTATTGAAATGATTATTCAGTTAGTTAGTAGCCAGTAAATTTTCTGTTGATAGACTAGATGATTAATTTTCCATTGGTTAAGCCATCTTTTCATTTTTTTTTTGCTTCTGTCTAATCTGATTCTTAATCTTAATTAATCTGATTAATTATATCGTTACTGTATCCTGGTTTCCTGTCATAGTTTAATAATGTGATTAAAATTAGATTTTATTGTGTTACCTTGTGAACACAGACATCCTGTGTACGTGCGTCTAACTGTTGTGTTTCTGCAGCGAGCTCCCCCATGGACGAGGTGCTGGCTTCTCTCAAACGTGGCAGTTTCCACCTGAGGAAGGCCGAGCTGCGAGTCCTGGCCCCCAACCCGGACGACGACAGCAACAACATCCTGGCTCAGATCAGGCAGGGAGTCAGGCTGAGGAAGGTACGGACCCGGCCAGAGCAGCAGCGTCACGCTAAGGGCTTCCCCGACTCAGCCGACGCTCTGACCCGCAGCATCCACGAGGCTCTGAGGAGAATCAAAGAGGCTTCACCGGAGTCGGAGTCCGAGGATGAAGGTCTTCCGTGCACTGACTGGGAAAACTAGTTTGTGTTACTGAAGGAATTTTTTTTTAAACTTGCTTAACAACTGTGGAGCAAAGAGGAAACAATGTCCTGGTTCAAGCAGACAAGCTGGGGTTAAGTCACCTGGAGATACCTTGGGTGCAATTTGAACAAACTTTTTTTAATATCAGAAAACAGCTCAGAATAGTTTTTCGCACTTCTGCATGCTGTTTGTAAAGACGAACCACTGATGCAACCTCTAACCTCTCATTATGTCAGTCTACATGTCAGTCACGCTGTACTGTAGCTTGCTGTGATGGGTTTGCTTTAGGAAGTGAGTTTTGTTTGTTTTTACCTTTCTGTCACGATGACACGGTAAGCCTTTTTCTTTTCCTGTGTATTTCATTACATAAAAATGTCTAAACATGTTTGCAGCAAAGGACAGTTCACATTTACCTAAAGGAATAATTTGACATGACTGGTCCCATCTCTTTTTATCCAACTCTCTGCAAGAATAATCACATTTCATTCAAAAATAGAAACTTAGAGTGAAATATGATTTAACAAGAGGAAGGAAGAATATCAAACTCAATTTGAATCTATGTGATCTAGTTCAGAGGTTTTTAAATTGTGAGGTCCACATCCCAAGACCTCACTGTGGCGAGTTTATAATCTTTAGCAGTCGATTGCCGTTTTCCTTGAAAAGCTCTATATAACCAAAATTTATTATTATGAATTATTTATTATTAAAGTCACACTTCCTCTAAAGACTCATAACTCACAGAACACATGATAAACATGTTTTTATTTTCAGTGTGACTTTCAAAATCTGTAAAGAAACCCACATAAATCGACTTAAATATAATTGTAACTACAGAACTTGCCTGAGAATAATCAGGTTTTTAAGTTTTTGTTCAATGTCAAAGTAATTCAGTGAGAGATGTCTGTACATCCGCGGCGACGCTGCAAAGAGGAAATGTTAATGGATAGTTCAGCATAGTTTTAATGGTGCTAATTTGCCAAAACATAAACAAATACAGGCAAAGGAAAAAATGGGGTTCATGTTGTAGCCTGGAGCTACAGGAAACTGACTGAATCCATGGCAACTTTATCTCGATTTCTGTCTGTGATCAGAATCACAGCTTCATACCTAAAAAAAACAAACCCTGATCTAGTTTAACAGCTGTAGCTGAAAGAACTTCAGGTTATAAGTGAGAAAGTTAATTTTAGGATTTGATCCAAATAAAAGTTTTTACCAGGAGCCAACACAGGGAATCAGAGTTAAAAATCTCCCAAGAAGACAAGTAAACGTCTCCATTTGTTCATCCGCAGTTGTTTACTTTCTGAACTCGCAGACATCTGTGAGCTTTTTAAGATTTTAGAGGCTAATAACTCTGCTGCCTAAAGCTGCAGCTCACAGAAATCAGGTTTCCAGAAATGTATGAAATCATCTGTTACGAAGCAACACGGGAAACATCAGCACACAAACAGCTGTAGTTTATTATTATTATTATTCGTAAGGAACATCACTTGTTTACTTCTGCATCTTTTGCTTCTCCTCTAAAGATGCTGTTAACACCAGGTCAGTATTTTAAAATACCAAGAAACCATTTATATTACAGAACCTATTGAAGACTGATCTGCAACTATTTTAATAATCTATTAATCATTGAAGTCATTTTTCTTTCAAGCACAGATGAAAGAAGAAGAAAGCAACTATTGTGTGGTTTAAGATAACAACTTACTGCTTTTCTTTAATGTTTCATATCACTGAAAACTGAATGATGATGCTTCGGTTTTGGATTGTTGGTCGGACAAAATAAGGAGTTTAAAGACACAACTTGGTTTTTAGGAAACTCTGATGTGCATTTTGAAAACTCTGTAAACCAAATCAACCCAATCATCAAAAATGGTTCATATGGTTTTTAGAAACACAGAGGGAGCAGGGAGATGTTTAATGTGCTAAAAGGCTTTTACATGAAGATGTTTGCAGGGAAGTCGTTATCGCCCTCTGCTGGTAACAGACGCAGCCTCCTCTGGTCATTTTGTTTAGTTTTATTCACCTCAGAGTGTCTCTCTCCACTGCCTTGCTTTAATTGTGTTTTCCAAACTTACTTACTGAAGTTGTGTGTGTGATTTTTGTTTTGTTTTTATACCAGTTTCTTGTGTGTGAATTGTGTCAAGCACGTTTTTAACTGAAAAACTAAACCCAGACGTACTTTCCTCCTGTATTGAACAGATCGTGCACCGTGTACCTAGGCTCAGTTTAAATGGATAGTTGGACAGTTTCTGAAACATGCGTCTTCACTTTCTTGGTGATTGATGCCACTCTCGTCTTATCTGTGCAGTAAACATGGAGAAACAGTTAGTTTAGCATAAAGACAGGAAGCAGCATCAACCCAGCAGAAAATAATTATATAGTACATTCTGGACTTTACTCGTAGTAAATGTCTACCTTAAAGTATTTATGTACACAAGCTGTGTCTTTAAGTTTTTAATCAATTTCTATCACAGTTAATAATTCGAACTGATGATTGAACTTGGAGAGTTGTAGAAATCATCGTAACGTTGTCTATGCGAAAAATGAATAGAAAACTTTTTATATTTACCTGAGTACTGTAGTAAAATTTTGAGGTACTTGTACCTTCTCGGAGTATTTCTATTTTAAGTTGTTTACTTCCTAATCCACTACACATCAGAGAGAAATATTTTACAGCTTTAGTTATATTTCAAATACAGATGTTTAATGCAGAGTATGGTAGAAAAAGTAGTTTCCAGTTTACAGCACAAATGTGAAATAAATATTTTTTTCCTTTTAAAAGGTTTCACTGATGTTTATGCCCCAATATTTGCTTTTTTTTATTGTGACTAACTAAGGGTCAGTTTGTGAATAGAAGAGTACGTGTAGTGTTACATCTACTTGTAGTGAACTAGTACCATTTTTACTTGAGTACTGAGTTTGTGTACTTTTACCACCTCTGCAGGTTTTGTTATCTTTGGCCCAAGCTAGGCTACATGTTTCCCCTGGTTTCTAGGCTTTATGCTAAGCTAAGCTTAGCCCCAGCATGTGCCTCTTATGTATTACATTGGAATCACAGTGGTAACTCTCAGAATAACCCACAAAGCAGAACGTGGCTTTTTTTTTTACTCCGTAGATTCTAAATAGTCCGGTTTGGTGCAGAAATAGACTAAAATTATACTTTTCCTGCACTAAACTGGACTGTTTTTGACCCCATGACCTTTAACAGCCTATAAGGATTTGAAAGAAGACACAAGAGGCTCAAGCTGAGGCTAAGCTCAGCTAACAGGGCACTGCTTCATATTGATGGCAGAGATGAGAGTGGTATCAAGCTGCCAGTCGCCATGACACCGAACACGCTGCGTGACGACATCCTGGCTCAGACTGATCACAATGTCTCAGAACTTTACTGATATTAAACGTTTTTCAGATCACGTGTAGCTGTAAACGTTAGCAGCAGATGTTACACCTTCACTCTGCTCTCAGTCCACTTGGATTTGTGACTGTACATTTTTATTCCACCCATGACACTACATTGACCTTTGACCTTTATGACCTTATGCATGTGACTGGTTTGAGGACGAACCCATCACAACGTAAGTGCAATAATGATGAAAAAGTCATTTTATGAATTATACTGTAATGAAATGTAAATCATGAAAATATATCCGCATGCCTAAATGTATTGAAGTATTTATTGAAACTTCATATTGTAAAGCATATAATTGTACTTGATTTTCTTTGTTTCCTATCATGACATTCCTCTGCTTTCTACATCCCACTGATTATATATATATATATTTTTTTTCCTTTCAAAATAAAAACAAGCTCCAGAGTTTTTTTTCCTCAAATGTCTGAAATTTCAGCTTCTCAAATGTGAAAATCTGATGGTTTCTTTAATGTTTTTCCAACAAAACCTGATTATCACTGACATCTGAAGACATCACCTTGAGCTTCCGGAAAAGTTTTCTCTATTTTGACATTTTATAGACTAAATAGTTAATTAAATAATTGAGAAAATAGTCTGCAGATTAATCAGTGGCACCAGGTCTCACATTGACTCTGACAAATGTTCTGTAATTTAGAGTCAAGTCAAATCAACAGAAAATTAATCTCTCTATTTTGAAGCAAAAATCCCCCGAATGATGATTGATGTTTCTAGCTTCCTGAATGTGAAGGTTTGATGCTTACATCTGTATTAAATTATGGTTTTGGATTTAAACATCTTTGAGTTTTTGACTGAGACTGGGCTATTGGAAATTGCAACGTTAATTTTACCTGTTTTATAGACGAAACAACTGCAGATGAATCAGTAATTGTAACTGTCTGCCTTAAATTGATGTGATCAGTTTTATTTCAGGAAATAAACCAGACTCCACTGATTGTAGTTCACATTAGGTTAATGAAACCACCAAACCTGGTTCAGTTTGTTGTTGTTAATTTAAAACCACACTTTTCACAATAATCACTGGTTTTCTGAGCCATTTTTTTTGCAACTTCATGAAGACAAAACAGAGGGGCTGGTGGAGCTGAAGACACCCACTCCTATCTCAGCGTCACCTTAATCAATAACCTAGGAGTACAAAATAAAAAGCTGAAAAATCGGTATGGATACTGATGTATGTTTACAATTTTAGTAATTTCTTTCTAGAAGATACAGAAAGACTCTTTATCTGTAGTAGGATAGATTCCTGTTTTCTGCTCTTCAAAGAAATCCTTAAGGAATTTACTATCCCATCCTTAGTAAAACTAAATGTGGACATCATGTTAATCCTGTTTTAAGGGCCCTTCACTGACTTCCTGTCAGCATGTGTCCTCTAGGACTTTAAGATCTTTACTCAGAATTATTTAAACATGCTTCATTAAACAGAAAAATCAAAATAAGTCCAGTTGATTGGTGAATTTGATTTACAAAACACTCGGATCGTAAAATAACAAAACACAACACAGAACGACGGCATGATTTTCATTTGACTTTGTTTTACTATAAACTTTGTGTCTTTAAGCATGTAGTATAATCAACATTTAAAATGTCTTATTCAAAGTTTTTTTCTGTCTTTCAACCTGTAATATTTAGAATTTTCAACATGACAGTCAAAATCATTCGAGTTTCCCCGCTTGTACCCGAACCAACAACAAGCCCTTAAATAGTGTTCTTCAGGTGTACATACTTTATTCTTCTTCACGTCACTGAATTTTTGGCAACAGTAAGTCCCACACACACACACACACACACACAAAAGTACCGCTACTTAGCTACCAATGATGCATCTCTGTACCAAAGGCAACATCAGCAAAAATTGGATCTGTACAGGAAAACATTATTTGGCAAATGGAAAAAAAAAAACCACTAGTCCGCGATCCTCTACTATATTTTTCATTTCCTTTGACAAGTGCCTCAAAAATATTGCCAGTTTTTCCAAAATAAACAGAAGTACCTCAACACCCACGTACCAGACAATAAAAAAGATGAGTAAGTGAAAACAATGTAAATAAAGATCTTTGCTTTTGTACAACTTTTATAATAATTAAACTTCAGTTACTTTAGTAATAAATTAACAAAAAATAGGATTCATTGCACTTTAAGTCGCAACAGAAACAAGAAGGGAAAGGAAAAATTTGATTCACGCACACACACAAACTCAGTTTCTACAAGTGCACTATGTATCTGTTGTAGTATTCTGTAAAAAAAAGTGTATAGAAACAAAGACTATTGAGTAAAATCCTGCCTTGCTTGTGGTCTATCCGAGAGAGGAGTAAAATTACCTGAAAGTGAGAGTGGAAAGTGTTTAATTACCCTCTGATGCTCCCTTTTGTGTATTGCTCATATACTGTATAAGAATATAAGTCACACTGTAGTCGCCCCCCCGACCGTATATTGCAGTCCCAGTCACAGGAGGAACATTGGTCGTCATCTCTTCATCACATTCGACCCTCTGTAGTTTAAATAACAAAAAAATTAGTGAAGGAAAATCTTGAGTCTTTCTCACCTGACTCGTAAGTAAGTGTTCGTTTGGCTGACGATGATCATTAGTGGCTGAAAAAGTGAGGAAGAGACAAAATATGGAGAACAGTCACCAGCTCCAGGTGACTGCTAAAATGCACCAAAGCAAAGCTCAAAAAGTTTTAGTAAGTGAAAGAGCAGAAAGCAAAAAGTGTCATGTCCGCTCAAACGGAGTAATCTTCAAGAGACAAATAAATGAAAACAGACTCATTCAGAGTTTCTGTGTCAGCCGTGAGTCAAGAATAATCCAGAGTGGAGCGAAGGGAAGGCATGGTCCAAGCATCACTTGGCTGTTTGTAAACAATGTGGACGTAGCAAAATGCGTGTAACTGTTAATGTAGAAAGTTGTGTGTAAACTTTTACACGTAGCTAACACGTGAAAAATAAACAGAATTCAAGTTGTTTTACGTGTCGGTGACAAAGTGAGTGCCAACATGCAGGTGATCTCTTCTCCAGAGCGGCTCTCTGAGCACCGGCTGCTGTGTTGGTGTCGGTGGAGGTGTTGGTGTGTTTTGTCGCTCTAGCTACCCTCGAGGAGCTTGGCCAGCGTGTCCCGCAGCTCGGTCAGCTCGAAGATCTTGCTGTCCAGCAGCTCCAGCAGGGAGCGCAGGCTTTTGTGAAAGGCTTCTCTCTCCAGCTGGCTGCTCTCCAGACGCTGCTCCAGATCGCCCAGCTGGGCCTCCAGCACCTGGTTCCTCTCCTCCGTGGCCTGGAACAAATGACAAAGTACTGTTGACTTCTGTATGATTGGTTGCCTTTTTAATGATGTTTTGTTTCACACCCACAAACCAAAACGTGCTCTAGTGTTGCTGGATTATTGACTCTCAGTTTTTTTTCTTACTTTTGTTTGAGGCCAATAAGTTACACAAGGAAAAAAAGTCTCTATACCAGCAGGTGGTGCTATTCTGTATTTGTCATACAAAAAAGGAAAGCAGAAGACCCAGCTTCACTGACCTGTAGTTTCTGTGCCAGTGAGTCTTTTTGAGACTGAAACTCATTGGCACACTCTACCTCTGCTTTAAGTTGCTCCAACTCCTGCAAATAATTACAGAAAAAGTACATTTTAAGATCAAATACGTTGCCTACGGTGGGGTCCAAAATTCTCAGACCACACAAAAAATCTGATATGTTATCAAGCAAACCTGGAAACAATCAGAAAGTTTGAAAATTTAGAAACACGACACACAATTGTTCAGCTGTTATAAATATGGCCTCACGTTTTAAGTCGAGAGATTGAAAAGCAATTTCAGATGCATAATTTAGCAAAATAAAAAACTCAAAATACTTTTAACAGAAACTGCCTGAAAGCTGAGGACGAGCAGCTGTCTCTAAAACAGAACGCCCATTCCTGACCAAGAAACTGTTTGAATTTTAAATAGGTCTTCATTTTACGTCAGAACTTCTCGTGTCTCTAAATCCTGAAATGTTCTGATCATTTCCAGATTATTATAGATTTTCCACAATGTCTCAGACTTGTGCGTACTACTTCTCGGTACACTAACACGTCTACGTTACACACCTCCTCTTTGGCCTTCAACTCCAACTCCAGCTCTTCTATCGTTTGGTTGAGTTCTGTCTTTTGAGATTTGATCACTGTTGTTTGGCCGCTCACACACTCCAACTCCGTCACCTGGGAAACAAAGACATAGTAAAAAAACACTGACTTTTAACAAATCAGATCTGATGTCTAACATTACGTATGAGTGAAGAGTATAAGCTTCGTTTTATTTGAGCACCCGTTTGTGTAGCCTCTCAGCTTCCTCCTGATAGGCCGCCAGCTGTTGTTTCCACTGTTTGACATTGGCTGTGGACTCGAGCAGAGCGGCCGTCAGTTTGGCATTATTCCCTTTAAGTGCCGCCAGCTCTGCTTCCCAGTGCTTATTGATGCTGGATGAGCTGAAAGAATGTGACAAAGAAGACTGTTATCGCTGCTGCAGCCAACAGCTAATGTCCTTATTGTTTTGTCTATAAAATGTCATAAAACAATGAAAAATGTGCATCACAGTTTCCAGAACCCAGGCTGATTAGGGATGGGGTTTGACAGCGTTTTATGAAACTTTTGGAATGGAATTGGAATTACCTGGTTTTCTGCATTAACTTGTCATAAAATGTGACCTGATCTGCATCTAAATCGCATTTAGACAACCGGTCGCGGCAGATGGCCGCCCACCCTGAGCCTGGTTCTGCTGGAGATTTCTTCTGTTTATTCCATTGTCGCCTAGTGGGATTTGTTGGGTTTTCTATATAATTTATATTTTTACAGTTATATTACATAAATAAACTGAATTAAACTGAGTTGAAACTCATTGGGCTTCAATCACCAATTGTTCAGTTTTTTTCTTATATTTGTTTTTGAGGAAAGTCCAAACACAAATCTGTGTCTGTTTGTTCTCATAATGATCGACGCTGATGTCCTAAATTGACAGCATGTTCTACTTGTTCTTATTTAGCATAGGTAAACGCCACACTGGTGCCTTAAAAAAAGGACACGAGACTGCAGGGCCGTTTGCACATAGAGGAATCTGACACAGAAATCGAAAAGATTGGTTTGTGTTTTGAAGCACATTTTCTTTTTGTTTGTGTTTTGCAGGGCGTTTTCTTTTGTTTGTGTTTTGCGATTTGCAGAGCGTTTTTGTTTATACTTTCATATTTGTACGTGCTTTGTCTCTCCACCGTAGGGACCTGATGAAGATATAAGATAAAATATTTGGCTTTGACTCAACATGATGTTCCTCGAATAAAGAAGAAAAACAAGTCTGTGTGGATGATGATGATGATGATGATGATGATGATGATGATGATGGCAAAGAGACATTTTAAATATAACCCTAATCAACCTAATCATGAAACTACATTAAAGCCAGAATATTTAGTGTTGGACTATCAAGCAGAGCTGCTTTCCTGGCTAAAACTTGTGTCTTTGTAATATATACATTTTTGTTAATTTCGCCTTATGTTTTTCTGAAACAAAATGTACTGAGCAGGATATTTTGCGGTTTAAAAAACTAGTCTTTTTTTTGTTTTTTGTCATTTAAAGTACTGATTTCTAATTATCTTTTGTTGGCTAAGAATGCAGAAACATGATAACCAAATTCACCTTTAACAAACAGCTGTAACCTAAAATGTGAAAGACATTTTAAAAAGCTTTAATTTATACATAAACATCTTTTTTTTCTGCTGCATTAATATCCCCAGAAGCCCAGCTAACATCTCCTAAAATGTGATCAGGCGAAGCACAAAACTATCTCCACTCACAGTGGTTTATAATTAATAAGAAGCATGCGTGCAGTGTTTTAATGTAATGCTTAAAGTTGTCCAGAGGCCTGGGGACCAGATTAATAATGAATGACTGAATCGACATATTTGACACTGGCTGCAGTGCTCTGTGCTGCACTGTGCCAATTTCATTTTAAATCAACACTCTGGAGAGTTGCTAACAGACTAACAACACTCACACTCACACTGCTGAATGTGACAATTTCATGATCAAGATGTGTGAACAATTAAAAAGTTGTTTAATAAGGACGCAAACTGAAACAATTTAATCAAATCAATCAGGCTTTTGAAAAACACAACTATAACAAGAAAACAGTATTTGTTTATATTTAACCTGTCATTGCTTCAACCTCAGGTTTACCTGTGTGAGAAGGGCAGTGCATTCTGGGAAGGCTCTGCTCTGGGTTCAGTGTGTTGAGGCGTGTCAGGTGTGACTCTCTCGTCATCTGTACCGTTGATGCTCTCTGAGGTCAAAGGTGACTGCAGATCACCTGGTGCTGACTCCTGGTTTGGTGAAAAAGAGAAAAAAAAACATTAGAAAAAATGTGGATATTTTGCTTTTTCACTTTCTTGCAGTTAGACGAAATGTTAGCCTGGGTCTCTCGAAAAGTAGTAGCAAAAAAAACAAACTATAAGCTGTGATTTTATGGGGGATAATGTGACAGATCCTTGTGACCATCATTTTGACTACTAGAGTATTTACATTATCCAAACTGCAGCCAGTGCAGCAGCTTTATGGTTGAAGTTGCAAACAAAACACTGCTATAGTTTTTGAATTCATCTGAAATCAAACTAGACCTTTAAAGTGAACTAATTTCTTGCCCTAGCTTCTCCTTCAAAATCTGTATGTACAAAGGTTTGTTTGTAATGAGTTTTAGAGGTACTGGTGGGCAGATTTGTACATTTTGAAAAGAGACAGGCTACTAGTTTTCCCATGCTCTCAGTCTTTATTCTAAGCTAAGCTAAGCTAAGCTAACCGGCACAAGTATGAGAGTTGTATCTATCAGAAAGAGAATAAAAATGTCATAATAATCCTTTCCGTTTTGATTATGAGACACAAATCCGGTGAGTTTTCATGATTCTGTGGTCTCAAACTGTAACAGGAGTTTCTGCTGAAATCCATGTAGGGATGTTGTGAATGAGGATTCTTTACTAATTCTTAACATCACACATAATAAATAGCTGTTTTTCAAAAAACACAACAGTTCTCATGGCTAAATTAAAAACGACCTTCAACTGACATGATCAATATGTATATATTGCATATACAGTATCTCTCAATTCTTCTTTTTTGGAAAGGTGTTTTGTAGTTTTTTTTCCAATTTAACAGTTTTTAATTGTGACTGGCAACTGTACAAACATCCCTAATTGTGAGAGCAGGAACAGAGAACTGGAGGGTCATCTGTAGGAGAGACAGGGACAGGATTCCTCTGGTCGTTAATCTGACATTAGGTCAAAAGACAATGTCATTAACAGTGGTGGAAGAAGTACTCAGAATCTTTACTTAAGTAAAATTAGAAATGTCAGTGTAAAAATACAAAGTAAAACTGATAAAATTGAAAAATTTATATTAGTGCATATGAGTGGAATAACTACTGATGCATTATCATGTGCATCACTAATATTGCAGCTGGTAAAAGTGGAGCTCAGCTACCTTATACAGTACACTATTTTATCATATATTAATTAATAATTATAATTTAATTTACTTTATATATGGCTTGGTATCTTCTGAATTTTCCATCAGTAATCAATAAAGTATTTTCTTATGATATATTTCATGATAAAGTTTTTTTTTTTTAAAAGTGGAGTAAAAAAGAACAATATCTGCCTCTGAAATAAAATCTTTAAGTAAGAAGTCTCAGAAAATGTAAATACTGAAGTAAAGTACAGTATTTAACAAAATGTACTTACCTTCCACCACCTGACGACAGGGATCACCCTGTCATTAGTTGTATTATTACACCGAAACTATGACATTAAGTGATGAACTCAGGTTTTATTGATAAGCAAAATGTTGTCAAAACCATCACTGTGGAGGGGAGGCACCAAAGGGGAGTGGAGTTTGTATCACTGTGTCAGGATAAGATTGGGAAAAAGGGTCCATTGGTTCAGAGTCATGAAAATGATTGTTCCCCAATTTGTTTTTACCTTCTTTTTACCAGATTTGTTGACTGACAACACATTTCTTTTTGCAGCGCCACCCTGAGGAGAAGACATTAGGAGGAAAAACAAGCCACAAGGTGTTAACTCAGTGGCTGTAACAGCATAGTTGAAGGATAATACAACTCATTACAACAAGCTGTAAGCGTACATTGTTCTTAAACAAGTTCTTCTTCAATGAGTAACTGCACAAAAGTAACAAGTGGTAAAATGTTATATACTTCATGATTTCATTTCAATTTTCCCTGAGCACTGAGGGAAGAATTAACCGTTAGCATGTAGTAATCTGGTCACAGCACCACAAAGGTGCCCTGTAGAAATTCCTTACAAAAAAATTCAGTGTTACTCACAATAAAGTCTTTTTCAAATTACTTTCAAGTCTGAATACAACTGTCAGACAGATATGAGCAGTGAGAGGAGGAGGAATTCTACACTAAAAAGCTGCAACTGTAGAAAATTTCCACTAACGTCACCAGTTAATTGGAAGCATGTTATGGAGGAATCTCCTAAAGGTCTGTAATAACAGGAGGAATTATTACAGGAAGCTAAACTTGTTTCTAGCTAGAGCCAGAAAAGTCCATATATCAGCTTTTACTTTATTGAGGCATTTAATTTATTAACCCACTGCTGAAAATACACTGTTGGTCTTTTACAACTGGAAATTCATCTTTATGGTTCATGTGTAAAATAAATGCAATAGTGATGAAAGTGTTAGTTACCTGAGAAGGAGTGCTGGTAAGCTCCATCTTCTCCTGAGATTTCTCCTTTGCCAGCCGTGCTGCCTCCTTGAACTCAGCAAACTTCTCTGCAAACTAAAACAGGAGTAGCCGATAATGTATAGGGTGATCCCCCATTTCCCTTTTCTTTTTGAGAAATACTTGAGTATAAGAAATACTTGTATGCTTGTCTTATTTCCCTGAAACATTGTTAATCCAAGGAGAATCTACGCAGTGTGTTTGGGTTTCTCAGGCACTGTGCCGAGATATTTTGCTACCGTGTCAAGTTTTCCTGGTGTTCCACAAACATCTCTGGGTCTCTTTTTCATGTCCTCACCTTGACCAGGTGGCTCTCAGATGAGAAGCCGAGGCCGTAGACGGTGTTGGCCCGGCTGTCGGCCCACTGGCCGAACTTCTGCGACGTCTTGGTGAATGTCATGTTGGGGGTGATGGTGCTGTTGATAATGGCCTGTGGAGGACAAAACAAAGGACTGAGCCACACAATCAAAGGCAGAAATAACTACAGTATACTCTTTGTTAAAGCACCACGGACTCAGGAACAGCTGCCTTAGGCTCAAGCAGCTGGATGTCTGATATCTAGTGGGACCAGGGGATGTGTGCGTGTTTGTCTTGTATTGACGTGAGTTTGTATTCCCACTGTTTGGTAAACAGGAAGCAGTCAATGAGGAGTTCTGAAGTGAGTCCAACTGACTGTCATGTCACTGATCAGTGTGGGAGGGAAACAGGCAAGCACAGATGGTTGTGAGGGTTTATGGTTTCAAAAAAAAAAAAATCTTCTGCTAGTGTCTCTCAAATTTACTGTTAGGTAAGAAGCCTTAAATACAGCTGGGCCTGACCGTTGTGTGTTTTTCTGGAGCTTTCTACCACATCACATGGTTTTTATCAGCAGACTGAGTTTTGCTTTTTTGCAATAAAACTGTGGCTATTTTTGGAAATTGTTTACACGCACTTACGTACCCTAGTTATTGTAAATCTGTGTATACGAGTAGAACAAGTAACCTGATTTGTCCCAACTTGGGCTTATTATTGAGCATGAATCACAGATTTTTAATTATATTGTGACAAAAGGTGTTCTTTTGCTGCCTCTGTGTGGGTGCAGACTGTGCAGTGAGGTTATTTCAGTGAATGCAAATAAAAGGTTTGTGGATTTCAGGTGAAGAAAATTCATGGAGGTCCACATTACAAAAGATCTTATCGCCTCCTAGCAAGTGAGAGAAGCTCAACAAAAAGCTGTTTTCCAAAGGAAGCTAAAGAAAACAACTTAAACAATTTCCCTCTGGGATTAATAAAGTTTTTTTAAGCTTGAATCTTCAGCAACTCTTCATAAATTTCTACAGCATCACCACGTCTTTCACACTGTGCAGCTTTGTGGCACACATGCTGTACAGCAGAGAACTGCACAGGCTAATTAAGGACCCAGCTATCTCATTTAATGTCTACAGTACACCAGACATCCTGTACCTTCTGGTAGAAGGTACAGAGCAATCCACAAACATACAAATCGACTCAGGAACAGCTTCTTTCCCCAGATTTCTAGCTGCCCCAACCACCCAACCACTCCTCTGTACCAAGCACTATGTAGAATAATAAGCAGAGTTTTCACTCTTATGTTTGCTCTGTTTTAGTCCAAACCAAACTCCTAGCTAGCTGCTAAATGCTCCACTATGTTCACCAGCTCATCTCTAACTGTGTCTTGGAGTTGTTTGGTACTGAACAGGTACTGTACAGCAGCTTATTTGAGCCTTTGAAGCAGTGAGAGTGAACAAAAACAGTAAAGAAGCTAAAACTTGCCATAAAGCTTCATAAAGCTGAGGGGAGCTGCAGATTCAGGGGATAATTCTCCATCTGTGCCCCACTGTGATGGTCACATTATTATCACACCGCTACTTGAGACCCTCTGATATACATTTTCATTTTAAAAGTTTTATTTTCCACTTCTGAAATTTGGGAAGCAGCACAAACAGATCTTTCTTTGCGTGGCATCTGTCTCTGTTTTCTTTTTCACTGTTGAGAAGACGTATTGTTGTCTGGATGATTATGTCCTCCAGCACCACCCCACACAATCTGTGCTATTTCCAGCAGAACACAGCACAGCTAACTTGTCGGTTCAACAACAGCGGTAGTCACCCAGAGAAACTCTTACATAACTATGCTAACTCTACCCCTGCACCTCTATCGAGAACAAAATAATTACCGCCACATAGATATGACAGACCTGACCGCCCATTCACTGCTTCAGAGAGGCCAGGCTGAGTCAGACAAGCTGAGAGTAGAGGTGGCATATGTTGACAAAAACAAAGATTCACATGTTTTGGATTGTTTTTGTTGATTAAATAAAATCTATCCTCCCTGGAGTGCAAAATTTGATTTGTACAATATTTAAGGTAGTAGTAAACAATAGCTCGATGACACTGATATCTATCAATGCATTTCCCAATTTACCTTTGTCACGTTTCTTGTCATGATTAAAATATGAAGAACTGAGCACTGAGTGAATATTTGATTGACTGCTGAAAAACTAATATTACAAATGCAACAGGTTAAAATCTCAACTGTGTCTATTCAGGTGCCTCATTAAAGAAACAAAAAATACGCAGACATTCAGTAAGTACACACTCTGTACTGAGTTCTATATTTGCACACACCTTCGATCCATCCAGACTGATGATTCGATAAACATTCCTGGTACTGTCGAAGAAGTAGGAGACTGTGACAGCATGTTTACTTGTGGGAACCCAATTCTTCTTGGTGTTTGGGTCGATCTGGAAGACGTGGGCCCGTGTACTGAAGATGGGCTGCTCTCTGCAAAAAGAGAGCGAGAGGAAGGAACAAAGCAGGGGAAGGAAAGTGAGATGGAAAAAAGCAATATTTGATTATAGTGAAGTCTGAAGTCAAGGTGCCTTATATGTAAAATAATGCAAGCCTGTGAGGAGGAAAAAGAGGCTTTGATTACCCCAAAAAGTACAGACTACACTTTAGCTTTAGTCAGCAAAAGATTGTGTTCTAGCAGGCACAGATGACACCAAAACACAGAAAACCTACACAGATACAACCATGCTAGCAGCTCTGTGAGACAGTGCTTTGCCATGATGGGACTTTGAGCTAAATGCTAAGCTAACGTGCTCATAATGATTCAATTCAATTCAATTCAATTCAATTCAATTCATCTTTATTTGTATAGCGCCAAATCATAACAAAGGTCATCTC
>JAUMHL010000004.1:3429433-3450692 GCA_032362345.1 Sandelia bainsii
GGTGGAAGAAGGAAGTTCTGGAGATTTCTTTTATGTAATGGGTGAAAGAGATATCTTGATCAAAGATAACGCCGAGACTCCTCACAGTAGTGTTCGAGGCCAATGCAATGTCACCTAAGGTGGCAATCTGATTGGATAGCTTGTCTCTCAGGCCTTGGGGACCAAATAGAGTACTGTTAACACGCCAATAAACAGCACTGGAGCATAGCTGAGGTTGATGTGAATGTCAGTTTGGCAGAAATTTCACTGAGCAAATATTTTTGGGTAGATTTCTAAATAATGAACAAAAACATCCAAACAGCTCGTACTAGTGAATTATTTTTGCCACGATCGACTAAATTATTTGACTAAATTAGTAACTGTAGCTCTGAGCCAAAGAACAGGACAAAATATGATTTAACTTGATTATGATACTGCATGAAACGTCAGGGGATTTCACTAGAAACCAAAAATATTCAAATCAAGATCACGACGTCAGGAGATCACCTAAGTCAGAAACATCTGTACAGAATGCTTGTGCCAATTTATGTGGTGGATGTTAAGAGAGAGGACAGAGGACAAACAAAGTCAGTAGGATTCATCCTCTGGGGACTGTACAATCCACCAACGGTTGCAGGTGCCAAAGTGACCGACCAACCAACCTACATGTACTCTGCAATACTACCAACACTACGATTCTCAAGAGTGACGTTAGGAACATGATGAATCACATGAGGGTAAAAGACACAGTTTCCAGGTCCCAGCACATTCATAATTCACTTTCTTGCTGTGTTGCTGCACTGCTCGATGAGAGGAAGAAAATAAAACACACCCACCAGGCAGATGTACAGAAAACAACTGTGTTAATGTACAAAGTGTTGTAAAAATGCACTTAAGCTCCTTCTTCACATTGCATTGTCAAGATGCACACAAGGGTAGGAAGTAAGCACATTAATTTCCCTTTGAACCTGCAAAACAGCGAAGGGCACCAAGCAGAAAACTACATATATCTGCAAATATTAACGTTATTAAACTTCTGCAGTCAGCAACTGATGAGCAGTCATTTAACATGATTTATACTTTAAATAAAGCCTTATGGAACAACAAAAACAATTTTACAGCTGGATTTAGGGAACATACGTTATATTTACTGTTCTAAAGCTCAGCATCACATTAAAACACACAATGACGTCATAGTCCAAACAACTAACTGAATGATCAAAAAAGTAAAGGGCAGATTATTTGATAATAATCATTATCGCTTGCAAAAGAGAACTTGTGTTCAGTGAGAACACCTGATTACATAAGCAATATAGAAATAGGAATGGGGTAAATGGAAAACAAAAGCTATAAAATGTAAGAATAAGAAGCCTTGAATAAGAAAATTCAGGAAAGGCAGAGGAGGAATTAGACAGACGGAGACTGTGTTAGGGCGTCTTTCTTGAAACCTACTGCCTCGTGTGTGGGCGGTTAAGATAAAATCAGACTGGAATTATGCATTTTTTAAAAGCAGCGAAAGAAAGGGCAGTTATGCTAATTTTTCTTCTACTTTTAAAATAACAGGTGAACGGAGCCCACACAGAAACCCTTTCCCTATGAACACAGCAGTTTCAGAGGTGATGACAGACAGCTCCAGGTTCCTGTCCACTGGCAGCAGAGGTATACAGGCTGTTAGGAGTCACAGAAAAGACAAATGACTCTGTTGCTGGCGTAGCTCTTGAACAACTTGCATGACAAAACAAGGGTCAGGCTAATTGAAAAACAACAGGTCAATTGATTAGAGCTAACGATTGTGAAGTCCAGATCAATACTGTGGGCAGAACTGGTACACTTCCATATTTGTTTGGCAGGAGCAGCTGTGGAGCTGCTGCCAGTGTTTAGCTGTCACTCATTTTCACACCCGTTGCACCTGTCACAAAGGTGACATGCCCAAATGATTTGGGCTAGAAAACCTCAAGATGTTATGTGTATGTGTGACTGTGTGCAGGCCAGACTCGACCAGCAGGGCGTCCACTGATGTAGAGAGAGGCACCCAGGGTAAGGGTGACCTGGAAGCACCTGCACCAACATGCAGAGATCATTGGGGCCTGGATGGCTTCCAAACATTGCTATGGATGACAAGCTCCCAGGCAAAGCGAACTATAAATGTCTTGGTGTGAAACTAAGAGCAGATTTTTTACTGGAAATGCAGGAGGTCATTTTATCCAGCTTTAAAACAACTGCAAATGAGGATACAATATTTTGTATTTTGTAATAATTATGTTTTGTTATGTACAGTAAATGCACAAACACAATTCAAGCAACTAATAGAACCTCTGATTTTTGCACAATATGTCATTAAAATCCATCCAGAAATTGTAGAGATATATCAAGGTGGGCTCAACAATCAAAACTGGAATCTCTAGAGTTAACTGAGTCACAAATAACTAAGATCCTCTTTCACACACCTCTGTCACTCTGGACAAAAATAAACCGGAGAACCAATAACCTTGATCCTGAGAGTTTCAGCTTCAGCCACGCTAAACGCTCAGGCCACTAAAGTAAGATAAAAGGTTTTACTGCGGTATGATAACAGGCTCTTTATATTGAGACTGGACTAATTTAATGTAAATTTGGTTTTAAAATTTCCAGAGAAACAAAAGTTGCCTGCTTGCCTGAGAGCAAAGTGCCCCAGGTCTCCACTGGGACAAGGTGTTAATTAAGTCATCAGAGTGAAGGCTCTGCAGATGTTATTTAAAGATAAACAGTTAATCAGACAGTAGGAAAAAAGGAAAAAATAAAGATTTAAGGTGGATTTAATACAGTATTCTCAGTATTTGCACTAAGCTCTTTACTGTGGTTTATTATAAGTTGCTAAATAATACATACATGATCAATTTTATATTTAGTTATTTTTAAATTTCATTCTATATTTCCCCAGATTATTTATTTGTTGTCACAGAAGTTTTATGTATTTATACATTTCTTTTTATTTTATTTATGAATTAAGTTAGTTAGTTAGTTATCTTGTTAACTAGTTTGGTATTTTGTTAGTTAATTATTTCCCTGTGTCCCTTTTGGGGCTCCATATTAAATGTCTTCTAAGGCCTTTTTGCAAAAACTAATAATACACTTTTAAGCTGTTAAGAACGTCTGGAGGTCCAGATTTAATTTAAAACAAGTATTTTATATCAGTTATTTTTCCCCCCAATTGCAAACAACATAAAAATGGGCCAACTACCAAAAATAAAAGGATGAAAGAATTCTGTTCATTTAGTTGGGTATAATTAAAACAAAATTCTGTGTTTATATTGTTTCAAATTTAGAAAACAAATCAGATTCAGAGATTTGACTATATTAAGTGGCTAAGTTCACTTAGACCGGCAAAAACATGCACTGTTACCGTTTTACACAATGATCGAGTCTCAATTACTCAACGCTGTCAGCTCAAGTATCAAATTATACTGCATCGTTTTAGATTTCGTGGTGTTATTATTTCTGAAAGCTTGGCTTAGATCAAAATCTGCTCTGGTGGTGTGTGTCACCACGAGAGTGTGTGGCGACTGATAGCCCTTAATCCCTTTATACAATGAAACATACTGTGGCATTCAAGTCTCAATGACAAGAGCTCTGACGGAGAAATCTGATCACAGATGTTATCAAATCAGAAAAAAAAAAACCTTGTTGATCAATGCCACATTTATCCTCAGACTATGTTTGATTCACAAAACCTCTGGAAATCTTTACGTGTATCAGTACGTACACAAATGTTACAGACTGATCAATCGACAACTCGTTTCAGCTCCACAGTGAACAAATTAGTCATTTTCAGTTAGACCATCTTCATCTCATTACCTGCCACTTATTCAGATTTATATTGCATTAACTTCATTGAGTATATAATTAACAATTATTGTTAAATATTGCTAGGAAGTACTGAAAATGGGATATAAATACATCCTACATCATATATCTACTTTATTTCCCCACCATATCTTCTTGATATAACTGTGAAACAAAAGTTAAACTGCATTCAATGTAAAAAGTCAAAAAAAGTTGGTGATCCCTGTAGAAACCCAGTCAAACTGCAGGTGTGTGACTAAATGTTTGAGCTCTCCTTCACACACAAAGCCATATTAATTCATCCCACTATAAAACAGTAAACCCTCTTTGCCTACAGTATATTTTAAATAATCTGACCACAAGAGAAAACGCCACCACCGATGGCGGCAGGAGAAATAACCCTGCATCACTAACTCAGCTGCTGCCCGCGTTGGCATGGCAACAGCCCATGTGACCGAGGGCCGGTCATGAGCTGGTCATCCTCCAACTCTCTCTCTCTGCCTGCCTCTCCTTCACACATGCTCTCTCGCCCAATCCGATCTCAGTGTCCCTGTCAGTTAACCCACAGAAGGAGGCAGCGGGGGCTTGGCAAGGCAGAACCCTCCAGTTTGAAACATCCGTTCACTGGAGTCCGAGCATCTAGCGAAGTCAGAAGAGAGCAAGTGTGTGCATGATTACGCACTACTATATATGCAAAGATGGTTCTGACACTTTCAATCTTACGATTTCTCAAAATAAGAGTGATGTACTAACAGCTGAAGCCCTGCCTTTTGCATGAAGTGGATTCATCCATCAAACAAAACCTACAAAACAAATGTGAATCAATGTGCATTTCCATTCACTAGGTTATGCAAACAGTAGAAACTAGTCATCATGTTTGATTCACTGGTGGTTTCACTTTTCTCATGTACATTTATAGGGATATTTTTTTAAGCTTGTTACGATATTGAGCTCCTAATATTCAGTATCACAGCAGCTATTGGTTGCTACTGCTGCCTCTTTTCTTTAAACATGCTGTTTTAAATTTCACCTGGAGTGTTAGTACACAATAAGAAATAAGGGACAAGATGCACCTGCACCTAACCCTCGTTCTATATAAAAATATACACCCCAAAGCTCAGCTGAACTTCAAGAGTCCCACTTATCTAAATTGGTCAGCATATTTCAAAGTTATATGGTATATAAGACAATTTTCACTCTGTTATGAGTCTGAGTGAGTTCAGCTGTACATCTTTGTCTGTTTATTTGCATTCAGAGTGAATTTTGAAGAGGCAGCTGCAGCAACCTAGAGCTAGAGGAAAACATCCAAACGTTGGAAGATTATATGTTGTAAATAGTCAGAATTAGCTGATTTTCTCTGTCTTGCATAAAATATCATTGGGTTTTTAACTTTATGTTGAACAAAAAGAGTATCTGGGCTCAAGGAAATTTTGTTTTTTGATGTTTTATAGTCCAAACAACGTATAATGACAATTATTGACAGATTAACTAATAATGACAATAACTGTCAGTTCCCATAAACAAAAACCATCCAAATGCAATGTCCTTGTTTAAGTCCAGCAGTGACCTGTATTGTCACTTCTCTCTTGCTCTCCTCTCATTTCAATGCAAAAAAACCCAAAACAACTATTTACGTTTTCAGTATATTATTTCAGTAAAGCTTAATGTGGTCAAAGCATTACAAGTGTAACTATCATTCATATCATTTTTGTGTGCAATTACTTCCACCTCATAACACCTAAATTCCAGCGATAGCAGTCAAGCACATGCTGCAACTGTGCTGCCAAAATAATTTTCTGTTTCCAGTAAAAACAAAGCAATCTCCGACCCACTGGCCTGACCAGTAGAACAGAAAATATTGCCTGGAAGCCGTTTTATTCCTGGTGCCAGGTTTCAGGAGGACAGCTTGTTTACAGTCATCTATTACACAAGAACAGAAGCTCCAGCACTTGTTGGAACAGCCAAGTCTGACTCGCTAATTAACGATGTAAGTGCACGCACAGGACATGCTCTCTTTCTGTGCCGGACAAATTGATTGTCAGGATACTTGACTTGCTCTCTGTGGTCAATTCACAGTTGTCTACTTCACCACAGCCTAATCTTTTGGCTTCTTTAATCTAAGATGTCAGTGTATGGAGGCTGTGAGTGGACATAAAGGCTATCAGTAGTATAGTGTTCCATCTGGGGCAGTTTTCTATGGTTAGGCACTTTTTACTATTTCCATGCATTGTTGAGGTGATGACAAGAGTACATAAAGTTAGCCATGGGTGGCTAGCTTTGGTACCCCACTGATATCTGCTAAAGGGCTCCTCAAAGCTACAGAAAATAAGTCATGTTTTGACATTTTTGCTGCTTTTGGTGCGACTTCTTCAGAACATTTTCTTATGGAACAGTCATAAAATCAATATTGCATATAACCAGGGCTGCAACTAATGATTACTTTCATTACTGATTGTGTCTTGTCCAAGGACACATTGACCCTGAGGGTTCAACTGCTCTATCAACTAAGCTACTGCTGCCCCAAAATTAATTCAATTAGACGATTAACTAAGGGTAGCATCTTTAAATGTCTTGTTTTGTTCGGCCAGAAGTCCAAAATCACCTACACATTCAGATTACAATGATATATAAATAAAAGCAGTAAATGCAATATGTAAGATGCTGGAAACTGCAAACATTTGGTGTTTTATCATTAAAAATTATGATGATGTGCTTAATCAACTGGTATAATCTGCATTATTTTGTTAACCGATTACTCTTTTCAGTTATTTTCAAGCTGTAATTGTGAAAAAAAATGTCAGACATATCAGTATTAGGTTACAATGGTACATAACAAAGAAGAGCAGTGACTAATTTCTTTAAAATGGAAATGTGGAATGGGAATGTGCAGATGTTTTTTGGCATTTTTCCCCCTCACATGTTGATTAAAAAATGACTAAAACAATTAGTCAATTATCAAAAAATGATGATTATGTTTAACTAATTGTTTCTGGTATTTTTCAAGCAAAATGTGTGGAGAAAAAGGAAATTAGTCTCAGATTACAGTTTCATAAAGAGAAGAATTTCTTGTTTCAAAAAGAAATCTGCAAATATTTTGAATTTTTTTCACACAGTTATCTTAAAAGTGACTCAAATGATTAAAGGATTGTCAGAATAGCTGCTGAATATTATTCTATCAATTATTTACTCAACTAATTATTTCAGCTACACATATGCCTAACTTCGTAGACATCATTTTAATCACATTGTACCAAAAACAGCCACTGCTTTGTCTTACCCGATGTCTGACACTTGACCTGTTCTCTGCTATAATTTCACCAACAGTTGCCTACTTTATTACAACCTAATCTTTTGGCATCTGTAATCTAAAATGTATGAGTGAATATAATGATGAACCTCTTGAAATGTCTTTTGTTTTATTTGACCAGAAGAACACTAATACAAAAGTATTCAGTTTACAGTGATATAGGACGAACAAAAGAAGGAAATCTTAACTTTAAGAGGCTGACGTCTGAAAATATTTGGCCTTTTGTCCACAATTTCTGTTTGGAAATTTACTAAAAAAGTTAGTTCATTAAAAAAATAAACAACTATTTTGTTGATAGTTAATCAGTAATTGTTCAGGAAAAAATACTGGCAGATTTCTGCCTCTTAAAGAGCTTTATCTTCTTATTTATAGCTGGTCATGCACTTTATCAAATGAAGACACCGAAATACAAACATGTTTTACAAAAGTGCAAATCTTTGGCATTTTTTTCCACAGATTTTGTTTCAGAAAAAATGACTTTTAGATTAATTAATGTCAGATTAATGTCGTTTGTGACTGACTTCCCAGACATTTATTTGGCTTTACCATTGTACCAAAATAGGCACTTTACCACTTCAACAGGAGCCTCCTTCATTAAAGCTTAATCTTCTGGCATCTAAAATGCCTGTGACAGGACATAATGATGGACAGCTGCTAGTATCAGTAGTGTAGTGTTTAATCTGAGGTAGTTACTGCTGTCACAGGCATTTTTTGTTTAGTATTTAACTACGTGCTCTATAAAGGGGAAAGGTGCTGACAGGAGTGATTCATACAGTCAGCCATGGAGGGCTAGCTTTGAAGGTTTGCTCAAATCTACACAAACAAACTCAGTCACACTCTGACATGTTGAACTACAGCTTGACAGTTAACCGTTCTGCACGGCACATACCCCATTTTTGCTGGATTTTGGTGGCTGAGTTGAGTCGACACTGAACCTCTCTCGCTGGTCTCTTGAGGGCGGTGTGAGAAGGGCTGGAGGCCAGCTTCGGCTTTTCTGATCCCCTCTCTCCCGCTAATAAAGCCGCTCTGAGCCGCTGCGTTGTTGTCAGTCCGACATGACTCGGTGCTGCTGCTGTTGTTACGCCCTTGGGTGCATTTTGGTGGGGGTGTCGTTGGGTTTCATCCGAGCAGACGTGTCGGTGCATGCATGATGACCAACACTACTCCAGCACTGTGGCAGCAGCAGCAGCTACCGTTAGCTAACCGCTAGCTCCCGTAAATAAAAACTCCTAAATTATGTTCAAGCGGAGGATTATGAGCTAAACTCTGACTGACAGGAAAAGCTGGGTGATTTCTTGCCAAATTACGCTCAAATTGAAGAAGTTGGCTTTTTAAAAAACGCTGTTAAAATGTCAAAATGTTTTCAATGTTTATCACGTAAATATATATTTAACGTTAACATAAGCTAGCTTTATCCGCTCGTTGCTAGCTTGCTGTCCGTTGGCAGTTGCTGATAAGAGCTGTGAAATCTGACCAGATGAAGATGTAAATATGCTATAGAGAGATATACTTATCATCAGTCGATTAAGAGAAAACCCTTAACATTCACCCTTCAGTGTCAACAAACTGTTCATAAATCCCCGTTTCAGTCGCTGGCTCTTTCTTGCCGTCCGCTGTGCCATTAAATTCCTTCAGCCGAAATAAGACGTTAAAAGCTGCTCGGTGGTGTCAGACATCTTCTTTCAAGACAGAGCTTCATCCCCGCTGTTTTTGGGGGGAAATACAGAAAACGCTTGGTGCATACTCCAGACTTTAACATCACCTCCATCCAAAGATTGTGTGCACAGCAGCGGCGATGTTGTCCAAAGATTCAGACACAACACAGGCTGGTTTCTTGTCTCAGTTGTCAGTGAACATGCACCCTAAACCCGGATTCAAACGCTGATGCTCCGTCGTCCCGGTTCATCCTCTCAGACCAGCTCTCTCAGCCCTTCATCTTCATCCCCAGCTCAGCTTCGCTGCTGCTGCTGCTGCTGCTCTGACGGAGCATTAAACCAGTGACGTCACCACGTTGACTTTTGACGTAATTGGCAATAGCATGTTTCCTCCCATCCGGTGTGTGGGTAGAATCACCATAAATTTATTTATAATATTTTGCAGCATAAAACACACAAAAAGGTGGTAGCGTTCACTTCACCCACGGCCGGATTAACCTTAAACAGGGACTTGGGGCAAAAATGTCTTGCTCGGCCCCTGTTGCCCCCCAGATCCCTCATAAATCAACCTGTACTCTATAGCTAAATTTAAATTACAACCATTCATGCTTAATAATAATTTTTTAGTCAGGTATATTTTTTTTGTGTTGATGGATCATAATTATATTTGTAAGAGACACAAGTGCAACGTGCAGATTTAACTAAAAAAGGTGCAGCCACATGCTTACAAGGATAATATCAACAACATCATTTGTGCAGCAATTTTCCTGCTTGGTTTTGATATATTCCTTTTAGTCTTTCTATAAATTTCTAACAATTTTCATAATGACATAAGATGTAAAAAAACCAAATCATATGAATTTCTGACAGCGGCCACAGACCCAGAGGTCGAACATGAATTTGATTTAAAACGAGGCTTTGTAGGAACTCTATCAGTGACCAAACAGGTGGTGGTAATAGCACAGCATTTAACTCTTAGTTTGACTCAGTGTCCATCCAGACAAAGATGTCACTTTTGTCTTTGCTTATTCTGTAACAAAGCCATAACTTTGTGTAGTCTGCTTGCTGTGAATAATGCATGGACTGGAAATGTAAATAATAGTTTGTGTTTGCTTCTTTTCTGACTGATTACTTTGTATGTGCTCTGTGCAAACCCAGTAGGAGAAGAGGTGCCCTTTTGGCATTTTCACGTGGAAGAGGTAATTGCAGTAAACAAGCTGACAAACCTGATGATGTTTTTTGTCTTCTTGTTGTTTACTGATAAGGATTTTTAATCAAGCTGATTGTAGTGAAATGAATTCAAATCAGTGGTGGGCTGGTTGATGGCATGATTCACTAAAAGAAAGTGCACATTTAACACCAGTACATCATTAGTTTCTAATGTCGATTTGGAGAATTAATGATTTGTCAAACTAGTTTACAAGATTTACACAGATACAATCTGCGGACTAAAAGTGAAACCTTCTCCAATTCTCCCAGTCTTTATTTCCTACGAAGTATGCCTGTCACACTGCTAGACAGACATAAACAGGTGCAGGGCTGATATTTCCATAGAAGCACAGATCAAAATAGTAAAAATATATTTTCAGATACAATATGCAGAATTTTTTTAAGTAGCACATTAATTTAAACATATTTCATAAAAGGGAAAAAGTGGTAAAGGTGAGGTTGTTAGTGCTCAACCTTGACACTTATCTATTTTGTATTTCTCACCGGTTCACTGTGAACTATTAATAAGTGATTTGTTTATGCAAATAAAAAAACTAACTGAACTCTTTGAACATTCTCAAATGCCTATGGCAAACTTACAGACAGGCTTGTGACATGGGATATATGATTCCAGCGCAGAATTATATTTAGACCTGGCAAGAAAAAATAAAGCAGCAACATTTACTTCATGCTGCTGCACATTTTATAGTTCAGATTAATCACAGATTGCAACTAATTAACCCAGATTAAAATGATATGTATTTGTCAAATGCAAGGCTTCTATCCATGTGAATAGATGACAAACTAACCTCCCTACATGTTGCAAATGCTTCAGATGAAACACTGGAGGACCAGTTTTCTATTTCAAGATTATGCTGAGCATGAAAACTCAACTCAAGCACGCTTGCCTAGAATGTGATCAACAGAGCAGCACTGAGTTGTGGTGAGAGGCTAAAGCAAATTCATGAAGATATTACAACAATGGATACTTTGACAGAAGATTTTGCACGGTCAGATGTTGACACTGAGATGACAGTGTTGCAACCTGAAGATATTACCGAGCAAAACCTTGAGGCCGGTGATGAAGTAGAGAACCTTCGAAACAGGTACAAATCATCATCATAATTTGTAGATACATTACCTGGCTATATATTACCTGGCTTACTGAGTTGAATAGTGGAATACAGTAGAATCAACATTTCTAAAGCAGTTTCAACAAAAACTGAACATTATCAACTTCAACATTAACAACATGAGGGAGCAGCACTGGTGTAGTAGACTGTGACTGTGCAAGTGTGCTGAGTGTGAAGAATCAGAGAACAACACATTCAAATCACCATGCATGCAGTATTTCCATGGAAAAACTTTGCATGAAAAATTTAACATAAGAATATGAAAATCATTTTTGCATAATTCCAGTGTAATAAATGCTGAATCAGAAAGGGTTGAATTTTTTAGGAACACATGAAAAACTATAACTAAGTTGCTTCTGAGGACTAGAATCCATCACACATTGGAGAAAGATCTGGATATGTTTTGTTACCTGACAGCCACATTGTGTGTTACTGTGTCTTCAGTTTACGTGAGGTTGTCCACGATGACAACGTCCGGCCAAAGATGCAGTGCTTGATGATGGACACCTCCTTCTCTATGGTAACTATGCAAGGTGAGGACAGTGGGATTGCGTGGGAGACAACACCTAGCCGATGCACCACACCCTGGGCATCTGAAGCTGGAAACTCCACTGTGGACCTCAGCTCCTCAGTTCCAGTACAGTCTGCAACAGCCGGGTCTCATCCTGCTGGAAAGATCATCTTTGTCATGGATGAGGAGCTGATTTCAAGACCGAAGAAAACTAAAGAGAGAGTAAGCAGTCAGAAGAGCAATGCAGACAGGCAACGACAAGTCCTCGGAGAAAGCTGGGAGAACATCCCAAGAAGGCCAGAATTAGTCGGATTCTCACAACCGAATGTGAAAACTGAAGGAGAAGGAGATGAAGAGGAGCCAGCTGATCCTCTGGTAGATAAAGAGCAACGGCTATTCAGCTTAGTGTCTGAAGGTTTTGAGATCCTCAACATTGTTGTTCCTCCTAAACTGGCTACAGTGGATGAAGAGGAGAGCAAAGAAATGGTGGACAACTTATCCTATCTGGAGGAGACCCCTATCCCTAAAGCAAGTAATGAAACCCTGGATAATGAGCTGTTGATCTCAATAAATGCTCTTACAGTGTCAAGTGCAGCAAGAGGCGACCAGATCAACCCCTTACCTCTAATCGGTCCACATGTAATGGATCCACCAGGGGCTCCAGTGGCCAGACATTCAGGCAGAGGAGCAGTTGGAAATGTGGACTACTTTGAGGCGTTTACCCTCATTGATGCTCAGGCTCCAGGAGGTCCTGCTGTGATCACACAGGGACAGGTGGAGTCAGTGGCAGAGGATACGACAGAGATCCTGGACACAAAGAAACCTGTGCAGCCTAAAGACAAGACCACCACCACAAAAACAACTATAGATAGTTGTTTAGATATTGAAAAGTCAGACACCATCAGTTTGGAGGGAATCACTAGCGAGCTTCTAGATGAAGTCTTCTATGGTGGTACACATGACTACACCACGAAGAGTCTAGACAGAGAGGACGAAGGTGGAGTGGCTGAAGGAGTGCCCTGTAGGCTCCCTTCCAAACCAAATGGTTCAACTTTATTTGGAAGCAAAGAGGACATCCTGACTCCAATCTTTTTACCTGAAGGACCACCCAAAATTATTGACCCAATTTTGCTGGAAGAGCCCAAAGCCATGGCCTTCCTTTACACTGACCTGTATGAAGAAGCAATTGGCAGTCGGAAAAAAGAAGAAGACACAGAAAGTTTGAGCTCTGAGAAGTCCTTCCACAGCAGACATTCAGACAGGGAAGCTAGGGGATACTTAGAGAAATATGTGCTGATAGATGAGACTCCAGCATTGGAAATGCACCAAGCTTATAAAGAAAAATGTCCAGGAGAAGGTCCCCGAATTTTGACCCAAAATGTGTATGATTTTGGTGATTTTATTTCCAAGCCTGAAAAAGGTGAGTTGTCAAAATCAGAGGAAGAAATCACAGACTTCTTCAGGTCTAGTGCCAATTCTTCTCCATGCGATGTGGATACTTTCCCTCAATCACTAGAAGAGGACAAAGCCGAATCAGCTACGAAGAGTAAACCCAAGACCAACAAAAGTGTCTCCATAACCGTAGAACAAGTTGCTGAAATCCCAGTTGATTCACTTAGTATCTCCAGCTTTGAGTTTCCCTCAGATGAACCAGACTGGGGAATTACAGATGATCATCCTACTTTTCTGGATGAGAAAGATGTCAGCATACATACAAATCAGGAACTGAGGAAACAAGATTTGGAGATTCAAATGCCAGTTGCTCCTCCCAGGAGAAAGGCAATGTCCCCTCCAAAGACATGTCTGGACCTAACACCTCTGACCCCAGTCGATGTTATTATGCAGGAAAAAGAAGCGGCTGGTGGAAAGGAAACGAGGGAGGCGGAGGAGGAAAAGGAGACGGCATCACCAGTGGAGACTGCAGAGGGAGAAGGAGATGGAGAGGAAACCAAAGAGCCTTCCTCTGAAGTTTCTTTATCTGAGAATGAACTGACCGCAGTGGAAACTGGATCCTCACAAACTGAAAGTATAAAAGACATTGGTGAAACAAATGTTAAAGATATAAAGCCAGCTACAGAGGAGGGAGAAAACACTAAAACAGCAGAAACATCTACAAAACAAACTCAACCCCAGGAGGCAGATATTAGGTCAACCTTACCAAGTGAACCAGCTAAAGACAAAGGACAGTGTGTAATACTCTAGTCTAGTTTCAATGTTTTCAATAAGTTTAAAGTCAGGTGCTTTTACTAATGTGTATTTATTCAGTTTTAAAAGTAAAGGTCTCTGCAGAATAAGACAGGTGGCAATAGTGCATGAGTCATAGCGTGTTTGAAAAGAAAGGTTTGGATCACAAGTGTAGAGAAGAAGGATGAGAGTGCATGTATCTGTGTTTGTGTGATGGTAGCTATAAATAAGCCTCACTGGCTGTTAACCTGACACCTCGTCTCAACTTGAAGTCTGTGTACCCACTTGTAAACAATGAAAAAGTAGTGTTTAATATGTTTAAATGTGCATATTGGATACATATACCCAGTAACTTAATCTTTAACGTTTCAAAAAATTACTATGATTGCAATATATACAAAATTAAAACATTTTCACTGTGTGTGCCTGTTCCTACATAATCTGAAGCAAACCACTGCATCATGCATTTAAGACATCACATTAGAATTCCATAATCCTCAGATAAAAGTCTAGAATCTAAGAATATACAAATATTTAATACATTTTAACCATTGTACACAAAATGTATCTTCTCCAAAACCAGCTTCAATCTGGTTGAGATATCAATAAATTCACCTCTGATTTAAGGTGAACCCAGGGAAACGTTCTTCCTCCTGCAGCTGCAGAAATAGCTTCTTAGTGTCAAACTTGCATATGTATCACTCTGCACGTAGAAAATAAACCAGCAAAATTCAAAACACATTTTTGCCTGTTGGGGGACTTTTAACAGACTCTGCAGTGCAGTTTGTAACCTACACATGTGGCCGTTAAAGCAGGTTTAGGTTGAGCATTATGTACTGATACTGCTTCCAGGCTTAAATCCAAAGGTCCCATCTGGAGCTCAGCAGTGATCCCATGCCTCATGACCTTGAAGAGGAAACTGAAAGCACACATCACAGATATTAACTTGCACGTACACAAATATGGTTTATGTATATTAACATATTAATATATTAAGAAGCAGAAGTGCAGTAGGACTGATTGGTGTTGCATTTAGGCACACTAATGGATAGTTTTAATGCTTCTGTCATCTCCGTCCACTGTATTTTATACAGTCTGTCTGCTGGGTTAGAGCTCATCCGCTAGTTTGGTGGGCTTTGGTGACATCCAGTGTTACATCCTGTGAATGTCCATGTTTTATTACCTTTTTAAAGCACCTCTTGTTCCTCCACATCGACAGGTGGCAACTGCGAGTTGATGGTTTACCATCAACTCAACAAATGGAGCCTCAATCCTATAGAATTACAGTAGGTAGAGTGGATATCACACATAGTTTCTGGAGCTGTATCATTAGTCTTTTCATTGATTAGTGGTTGACAGAAAATTAGTCTGCAGCTGTTCTGATAATCAATTAATAATTTCTGAAGGGATTTTGCTATAATAATAGTTTCAGTCAATAGTTGTTGTTGCTAACTCTACAGAGGCTGTAGTCTTGGTCGACCTGCTCCATCTGAACCATAGGAAGCAAGCTGAAAATCGGTACGGCTCCTAATAGAAAATAAAATTAGCGCTGAAGCGCACAGCATTCACAAAATGAAGAAAAAATAAACAGAAGTCCTAACAAGTTTCTATCCAATAATTATGAGCAGACATTTTATTAATGGGGTGGCACTCAGTCAAAGGTGTTAGTACTGAAATGTAAAAAACCTCCTCATATACTTTAAACAGTACAATAACATGTTTATATATAATAAAGTGTTCAGTATAAGAAATGCAAAATACACAACTTTATGTATTTATGAAATGATAACAAATAACTAACATTAAAGAAAAACTGATAAACAAAGGTAAAAATCCATCCTTTGCAAGGATACCTTTCCTGGTTTCATCTGCTACAGAATTCTAGTGTGACATTATATTCACATATTGCATTTTTAAATAATAATGGTTTTATTATTTATAGTTTTAATTATGTATTTCTTACTCCACCAGGGGGTGGCCAGTCAGATTCTGTGGTGGCCTGACTCTCTCCTAGCCACCAATATAATTATGTCTTATAATTATGTGACCTTATAATCATTTTCTGAGATCAGGATCTCGTTATTATATATTGTATAAAGACTCCTAATAGTTATATATTTATTATAAGTTACAAAGTAGTGATTACAAGATAGCTTTTTCAGTGTTTCTTTTTCTTTTTGTGACTGCAGTGAGCTTCTGTAGCCAAGAACACAGTATCCCAAATAAAATAAAAGTAAAAAAAGTAGTAGAACACCATTAGCTGAGTGAACCGGTTCTAGTTGTTCTATTTCTATGTCTGACGTCGCTCCCCGGCGCTGTGTTTGAGTACTGGCGTCAGTTAGCTTCATGCTAACCCCACAATGGCTAGTGTTCCCGGCGTTTGCTCCTCGGTCGTTCCTGACGAAAACGGACCAGAAACCTGTGACAGCTCCTCGACGGAGGATGGACTAGTCGACGCTTTTGGCGACCTGGCCGCGCTCCCGGTCGAGGTCGGCGAGAGAAGACCGACGTGCTTACGGTGCCGGTGAGCTGAATTCAAGTAAAGCTAATGCTAGCTAGCTAGCTGAGTTTTAGAGAGGTTGGTGGCCGGAAAACCTCCTAACCCCCCAACTCCTCCTCCTCCTTCTGCGTCTCCCCCAGTAACTGGCATGCTTTAATGAGGGCACAGATTTATGTCGTTACAGAGAAAACTCAAGACCAGCTGAAACAGAGAGATGGGGGCTATAGCAGGCTGGGAAGTAACTGGGATGTCACAGCTTCTTCACCACGTATTCAACTTTCCCCCCCATGTAGTCGCCCTCAGAAGGTGTGTCTCTGTCCTTTTCTTCCACCACAACCCCTGGAGGTCTCCACATGTCTGTACGTAGTGCAGCATCCCGCAGAGGTGAGTAGGTAAACACCAGACGTGACCGTGCATGCTCAACACCAGGTGGTGGAGGAAGTGTTCAGATACTGTACATAAGTAAAAGTAGAAGTATCAAACCGTGAAAATACTCATTTACAAGCTGGATAATTATTGGTTAAAAAAAGGCCTCGACCTTATTGTATAAATAGCAAATAATATTTCATATATTTACATGGACGTAAAGCTGAATGCAATAATAGACCCAATGTATAATTAAGTACAAAACAGTTTATACTTATGACTGAAAATGCTTAAATAACACTGTAGTTATGTGATTACACGTGTGTGTTTATCTATGTACCCAGACAATAGACGGCACAACTTTGTGCATTTCGTTAAACTTATCAAAAGAATTGATTTATAATGTAAAAAGTAGGGTAAATATGTATAGGTAAATATGTTGTCTTAGTGAGAGGTGATGGTGTAGCCTCTGGGGATCCTGAGCAAAGAGATATTCACTTTTAAATGTTTTTGGACAAGGCTTCCCCACTTAAACAATCAGAGAATTTCACCCATTTCTGCACGATTAGTAAGATTTGCAGCTTCTTATTTATTTTAGTTTCATAATGACAATTGCTGAATGGTTGTGCAGAGCATAAAGCATGAAGAAGAACTCAATCAGAGCAGAGAGACGAAGGACTGGACTAAGCAGAGTGGTTTGATCTCAAGCCTCGTGCTAGTGCTAGATTAGGTTGCATATTGCAGCTTTAACCACTGATTTTTTAGAAGTTTGCAGTGCTTGAGGTAAATTATTTGCTATGTCAGGTCCTCCATCGTACATCACATGTGTATGCCGACTTAGTAGGGTCCCCAAAAGTTTGCACATGCCACAATTAATCTTTAATTAATTCTATATGTATAACTTCATGAAAAGCCTTAACACTTGGGGGGAAAAATAATTTTACATCTGTTTGTTGCAGTGCTTGTATTCACTTAATTTCACTTGAACAAATGAACACAATATGTAATTTGCCCACTCTATTCATGCCAGCTAGTAACAGTCATTGGCACGTCTGTGTCCTGTTCTTTGTATGTGAATAACTGAGTTATCCAGATTAGAATTATTTGACATATACCTGGATTTTTTTATTCTTAAATTTTAAATTTAAATTTAAATGTTCTATCTGGAGCTGTTGTCATAGCAAAAAGTCCTTAAGACCAAACCTTTTGCAGGTTTAAGACTTATTTACAGTTAGATGGATAAGGACCAAGACCATTCCATACATACAAATGGTTTACTTTCTTAAATATATAAAGGAAGAATCTGTTGGTCTGATCACAATTTAATTCTATATACTCATATATCATAAAATAGGAAACATAATAAAAGTTTTTTGAAAAAAAGCTTTTTTTGAAAAAGAATCAATACAGATTATGAGAAAAAAGGTTGTAACTGTTAAATGACCTATGGAGCCAGAACATATTGAATTTAATGTGATATCACAATGTTGATTTCTCATGTAAATGATAAGGGATAAGCATTTTAAAACTCACAGCTGGCTGATTGCACAAAGAAATCACTGCACACGACTGTGGTAAAGAACCCAATGTGTAAGGCACTAAAATCACTTGTCTGAACACATTCGCTGTGAAAATCTAAATTAAGAGTCATGAAGTGGCAACAGTGCGAACATAATGTAACACAATGTGGAACAAATGCAGAAACACATGTAAAATAAGACATGTATATGTGAATCTGTTGTCCCAGTGCATGCTGGGAGGGTTTTTAAAAATGCCTAATAACTCATGTACCTGCAATCACATGATCATAGGCTGTGTCTGAAATCTATTTTGTAGAAGTGTCCGAATGTTGACTGAGAATGGTCATAACCTATAAAGAGCACTGAAAGTATCCCATAATACAAGACTAAATGTAGTATACATGGCATGTACACTACTTCTATCAATCCCACAATGCTCTGCTCCCCATTTTAAATAGAAGAAAATCCCTATCGCGTGGCGCAAATGGTTATCTGTGATGACACAGAGTGTCTGAAATCTCAGTTTGCTGTTCACTACTGCAGTACGTAGTGTTCATTATATAGGGAGTTGTGAATGAGTGAATAGGGAGTGATTTCAGACAGCCACGGTTTCAACTCAATAAATAATTGTCAAACTGTTTCTTAAGAACCTAATTAGATGAATGAGAATTAACAGGATTATTTTAGCCTCTTACCAGCATGTTAGCCTGAATTATTTGAGCCACCTTTGAAAAACAGGGCGCCATATTAACAATTCTAACATCGGATGTATTTTCAGGAGAGCAGAGTACTTCGCACAGTGCCGCTACTTGCTGCTTGTTTGCCACAAGGAAAATGCAATGTCATCATTGGAAGGAGATTCAGTGAGGAAAAGTAAGGACAGTCAAATCTCTTAATATCACACCTCAACTGTCACCACTCACATATGCAAGACTTTTTTCACTAGTTTTTATCTCCATCTTTTCTCCACTCAGGCACCCGGAGCTGGCTGCAGTGTGTCGGGACAGCAGAACGCTGATCTTGTACCCAGGTCCCAAATCACAGAACCTGGAGGAGTTAGTGCAGTACCAAGAAGTGGGCACCGTAAACCGCAACGTAATCATCATAGACGGCACCTGGAGCCAGGCGAAAAACATGTTCCTCAAAAACAGCCTGTTCCACCTACCTAAACAGGTACGTATGACTGTTTTATCACATTTAAAGAGGATGTTTTCTAAATAGATGAAGTGTTTCAACATCTTTGTCCATTTACAGCTGTTCTGGACTAGATTTATTTTTAAAAATGTGCTTTGTCTATCAGCCTAAATCACAAATTCTTGGTGGAATAGAGGAGAATGTCTTGTACACCTGGGACGATTTAATTTCTTCTGTCACACCCACTGGTGGGAAAGTAGCATCACCCACATGAAATGACTAATTGAAACCTGAAAGTAAAAAAAAAAAAAAGTGTCATTAATGTAGGCATGCAAGTGAACACTGTGGCTTTATTAGCATTTCTTATCTTCACCCACATTTCTTTAATAGTGTTTGGGCTGAATGCAGTCAGAGCAGCTGGGTTTGAGAGAATGAGCACTAATATCAAGGCACAGGCTTTCTGAGTAATTGTTACTCTCATTCCATTAGATTGGCTGCCACAATTTGCAAATTTCTCTACTGGGACTTTGATGCTTTTGTGCATCTATTTTACATATACAAAATCTTGGGTTTCTGCATTTTACAGTTGTAATGGTCTGTGGTCTGCCCTGCTGCAGCAAAACTGCAACCACAACCACAATGGCCAAGCAGTATTGTGATTAAAATAACCAGGTGCTTCCGACACCTGATAGTATGTTGGCTGAAAAGTTATTGAGGCAAATTGTGAGTCAAGCAGTAGACGCTGTCACAGCATAAACCTGTCAGTCTGAGCTCAGGGAAAAGAAAACACAGATCTTCACATATTCAGACATGTCAGAACTATAGCAAAAGACAGAACCATTGGGAGGCATACCTGAGGTGGAAAAACAAATGATCTTGTTTTTCCTGCTCCAACTTGAAGCTAAATAGTCACAGTTTTCATTAATATTTGCTGCTTCTTTTACACTATTTACAAATATGTGTGAACATTCACAGATTTTTCTACTCTTTCACAGTTTCTGTTACACATTCAGAAATCTCAATGTCGACTGGCGAATCTGAATACTCATTTACATGTTCACAGATTCTTGCACACATTTACAAATCTGAGTCGATACATAGAGATGGAGGAACAGTGTCTCTTTACACACAATTGCAAAAAAATGTTGCTACATTAATATCCCCAGCAATAAGTTGATGTCAGTCAGATGAAATTGCGAACACTAATATAGAATTCCTTCATGTGTAGGTAGATAATTTAAATACAAAGAAATGCTGTCATGAAATCATTAGACTTACAACATTGAAAGCCACTACGTTTTAAATATCAACAGAATGAGAATATGCCACACTTACACTATCAATCACATCTGCTTTGGTTTAATAGGTGCAGCTCAGCAGGACTCTGTCCAGTCAGTACGTGATCCGTACACAACCCTCCAACATCTGTCTGTCCACACTGGAATGTGCTGCTGTCGCCCTGTCCATCCTGGAGCAGAATGACGATATCCAAGAGGTGAGGAGGTGAAATTATGATGAGCATCATTGTATGAGAACATGCATCTGTCATACTATTTGACCCATAGATTGTACAGTGAATTTACAGCTACATATAAAATCTGATACAGTTGAATACAACACCTCAGCTTTATTAAGATGTGTTTCTTGTGGGGTAAGCTCATAGTTAAATTAACACCTGCTTTGCTGAAGTGTATCACACTAGATGGACAAGAGTTTTCCATTTTTCTCTTGCTCATCATGCTCATGGGCTACATTTCTTATTCTTAGAATTAGTTTTATATAAGTCAGTTAATCATATTTATTGTTTGACTATTGGTGTTTGCATTTGTTTTGTTATTATGTAAAGCATCTTTGAGTTTTTTGAAAGATTCAAGATTCAAAACACTTTATTAATCCCAGAGGGAAATTATTTTGGCATGTTACAGCAGCTCTCCGTTCA
>JAUMHL010000004.1:3456128-3472692 GCA_032362345.1 Sandelia bainsii
TTCCATCTATTTCCAATTACTTCACATCTGATCCTCAATTCCTGCAATTTATGTACAACCTGTTCTTGTTTCTGTTTTGATGTGTATTTTTTTCCTGTATCAATTTTTGTTTTTCCTGTGCTAATCTTTGTTATCTTGTATTTTTTTCTATACTGTTCTGTAATATTATTAAGGCTACTGCAACACTGAAATTTCCCTTTTGGGATCAATAAAGTATCTATCTAGTAATGCAATAGAATTAAACATAATATTAAAACTCTGAATGTGGCAGCTTTAACTTTTTAATATCCAGAAAATTACAGTGACAAAGAAAAAGCATCAAACGGCAGATATCTAGCTTGTTTGCTTCTTTAGCACACACACAAGTTGTCAAATCACCAGTTACATCACAAAGCAGTAATTAGTGGTATCTGTGTCTTCTGTTCATTTGTGTATGCAGGTATGTGGGGAATTTGTCCCGGGACGTGACAGAGGCCCTCATCTTGGAGTTGTTTGGCCAGATCGGACCCTGCAAGAGCTGTAAAATGATAGTGGATGTGAGTTCATTACTAATCTAGTCTTCCTTCTGAAAGTCCTTAGATTTTCTCCTCAGATGATCTTCCAGTTGATGTACAGCTATTTTTCCAGAAGTAGATCCTGACCGATTCAAGATTCTTAAACCTGATGTAGATTTTAATTTTTAAGAAATTAAAAATAGCAATATAATGGGTAATTATTCTGATTATCAACCAAGATTAAAACCTTGGTTGATAATCAGATGTTTCTCCAATCCACTGACTGTAACTGTACTGACACACAAGTAGTGGACATATTTACAGTAATGTCATTCAGGCAGAATGACTATAATGCTGTATGTCTTCAGCTCATTAGCTGACTTTCATTGAAAACCCATAGCATTTGCTAGCTTCGTAGCTAATTAATTTAGCAACAGAGCTAAGCTGTATTTGTTGCCACACGTCGTGTGCATATTGTGCAACAAATATGACCCTGCTGTTAAAATCCACACTGTGTCCTAGCAAAGTGTGTGACCTTTCTGACACAGTTGACCTATGTAACCATAAGATGAACCTCAAGGTTGTGTTTTTTCTTTCTAAGATGATTATGCAGAGGTTTGACCCAAATGCACACACAAAAATCAAAATGTATTCATTATTTATCATTGTTGTGGATATATCATAGTAATTATTGAGGTGATTTTATAGCCAAGAGGGAACAGAGGGGCCCTGGTTTGTTCTCATTCATTCATAAATGAACACCTTACCATGACAACACAGAGCCACAAATGCCATTTCCACTCTGTCATCTGAGCATGTAATGCAGACAGTGTTGCTAATCTAGTGATTTTATTTCTAGACTTCACGACTTTTAAGACCCTTTAGCGACACTGCCTCCATCACCCAGACTTAACAGTTTTTCTTTAAACAATGTCATCAAACTCACATTGACTAGCCTGTTGCCAACAGAGGGGTTACAGCGCTCTCTGGTGGGGAAAAAACTATGCAATACATTGGTAAAAAAATGTCTCACACACCTATTTTAGGCATTTCATTACCTTAGTTTGATAATTTCACCATTATAAACTTATTTAGCTTAAATTGGTCTCCCAGTGCATCTGTTGGGCTCTATCCAGTAGTAGCACTATCTAGCACTTGGATGTTAATGCCAAATAATGACAAAATTATATATATATTTATATTATATTTATATATTTGTATAATGGTTACAGCGACTTAATCTATGTGTTTCCTATCCACTCTAGACAGCAGGTCATGATCCGTACTGCTTTGTGGAGTTCTATGAACATAGACATGCCACTGCCACAATTGCAGCCATGAATGGTCGGAAAATTCTGGGTAAGGTAAGCTATCATTTCTCCTGAGTGAGTGAACTAGTACAAGGCTGGGTGGGCAGGGTTGAAATGAAGTGGCTTCCTAAACCTCATCTCACTGCCCTCCTGCTGCTGATTCACTTAATTTGTTTTATTCCCCTGTGCACGTTGTTCGTCTGTGCACTGAAATGACAGGGGTGGCAACAGCAGACTCTCGTCTCTGAAGAATCCTTAAAACATAATGTCTAAATACTCAGCATGAGCTTTTGGTTTTATTTGTAATGGTTTCCAACCATTTCAGCAAATAAACCATCAAGTGACTGCTATCGATTCAAAACATGAAAGCTTTTATGTAGTTCAGTCTCATCAGTCCATGATTTACTAGGCTGTTTTAGTGCGTTCTGTCGTTGGATGTGTTGTTTTTTGTTTTGTTTTGTTTTTGTTGTTTGGTTTAGGAGGCCGTAAAACTAGAAAAGTGTAAAGAAGCAAATTCCGACTTTTTACAATAACTTTGATACTGATGAGATTTATCATATACTGACAGTATTTGTTATTTTATTTAGACCCATTCCTTCATTTTGCATAGACACTGAAGCTATGAGTTCTTATTATTATGGATTTTAGCAATATTACACCATCACAAAATCTGATCTGTGCACCAATAAAATTGCAGTAAACTGGCAACTGACTCACTGATATAAACAGTGGTTTTAATTGAGCACACTGTTTCAGCAAATGCTGAACATTACAAGTCGTAAATCCAAGATGTTTTTAGAGATTTAGTATTAGATTATATGACAGACATAGATAATACTAAATTGGTAATTCAATAGAAATCAGTGTAAATTACTATGTTAAGTGTGAAGTGCTATTTGGGTGTTTCTATTGTCACTTTGTGCTCCACGCTGTGTGTTTTAATGAAGATTTTCCTTGAGTGACTTTGCTGTCTGTGTATGAATTAATGTAACATGGCCCTGCTGTTTAATAATGCTACATATACCATTCTTTACTTTAACTAATGCTCTTGTGTCCCCCTACATCTGTCCTGCTGTTTGTTCTTTTGCAAAGTTATTTCCACATAGAATCCACATAAGAGCAACTTCAAGAAAAATACACTCAGTTGAAAATATTTTATCCTCAACAGGTATTGAAGGACCATTTGAGGAGTATAACAAGTTCGTAAAAATCACTTGTTTGTAAGTCCCTTGTTATTTGGACCTTACTTCCTTCAGTTTTGCTCCAAATTATTACTAGACTGAGAGTGAAATGTTCCTGGTTATGAAGGTGAACTCTTGATGTCCCTTTTTATATTCTCCACTGTATTTTACTTTTATAATGCAAAGGTATGTAAAACCAGAAAATAACAATAAATAAATCAGTTTGTAGTGGTGCTTTAAGAACCCAAGTGTGGCATACAGAGAACACCTTATTAATAAACTTCAAATCAAAAAATATGACCTAATTAAAACTGGTGTGTGAGAAAACCTCTAATCAAAGAAAAAGCACCTTCCTGCCTTCTGCAAACATGCTCCAGGTCTCACCTTTTTTCCTCTTCCTCGCTCTCTGCATCTGTCTCTTTTGCAGGAGGTGAAGGTCAACTGGGCCACGACGCCAACCAGCCAAAAGAAAGACACAAGCAGTAAGTAGATAAATGAGACTTACCTGTCAGACTGGGACCATTTTGTAATTAAATTATAACACAAACTACAGTATACTACTATTGGTGTTGAGTTATTGTTTATTACAATGTGAATGTGTTTCTTTAGGTCACTTTCACGTCTTTGTTGGAGATCTAAGTCCTGAAATCACCACGGATGACATAAAAGCAGCTTTTGCTCCATTTGGAAAAATATCGTAAGTTTATTCTCATGTCCATGAGTCTGTTTAATTCTATATTTAAAATTTTTGCCAATGAATCCCATGAAAAGACCAAAAGCAATAATGGTGGTGAGTCTCTTAATTCTTTCATTATTTTCATTATTTCACCAGAATGTCTGTGGCTCTCAGCCACAAGGCCATCTGTTTCTACTGAAGACTTAAATGTTAAAAATCGGTCAAAATATGATGAGTCTTTTTTTATAATGTGCAGTAATATCCTAAAACACTTTGACACTGTATTGTTTAAATAAAATGTTATATAAAATTAACTAAATTGAATTATGCTTTTGTGGGAAACTATTGAGGTGCTGATTAACAGCCGTGTGATGCTACAGGACACAATATCATGCTTTGGAAAAACAGACAACACCTAACCTTCAGTTTTGGTCTTTTCATGGAATTGGTTGATAAAAAAATGTTACATGTCCATTACTTGACTAATGATGTTGTTTGTCCACAGGGATTGTCGAGTGGTGAAAGACATGGCCACAGGTAAATCTAAAGGCTATGGCTTTGTCTCCTTCTTCAACAAATGGGTAAGTGTGTCGCTAGTGCTTGAGCGCAGGATTTACAGTAAGATGTTTAGTGTTGATCAGTCAGTAAGTTTGTTGTTGTTATGTTTCCTTTTCTGTATAATCAGGATGCAGAGAATGCCATACAGCAGATGGGAGGACAGTGGTTGGGAGGTAGGCAGATCAGGACCAACTGGGCCACAAGAAAGCCTGCTCCTAAAACTACGAATGAAAGTAAGTTCACACTAATTAAATTAAAGATTGATTGATGGACTGTACCTCATATAAGGGCAGACACTCAGTTTATTTATTTATGTAGCACTTTTCATTTACAACAGCAACTCAAAGTGCTTCACAACCACGTAAAAGCAGTTGACCAGCTTTGTAAGATTCAATCAAGTAGAATTAGATTAACAAAAGTCAAATGTGAACCTTCCCTTAGTGGACCTTGCAAACCTCTTCACTGCTCCTTAGACCCTTAAAAGAACTAGTGATGACGAGAATAACGCATCACAAAAGCTAAAGACAATGGCCAACCAGCACGGTCTGCAGCTGTGTGAGAATAAATATGTCTCCATACCAGCAGGTGGCAATATTCTATGTTTGTCATTCAATAAGATCATAGATCAAGATAAGATTAAGTAGAAGTGAAGTGGAAGGCTGCAAATTTAGAAACAAACAAAGCAGCATTTGCTTACATTTAAAATGCTAAAATGACTGAATATCCACTGTTGGGGGTCCAGCTAGTGCCAACAAATTATAAAAACTAGTACTGCAGAGGCTTGATGACCCTCGGCTTGGTGTTTCATAGCCCTAACGGACTCTACTAGTTTTCTCTTTGTAGTCAGTCAGCCAGCAGCCATTGCCAGCACAGCATTAACATTCAAATAAGGCCTTTCACAGATATTAAAAAGTATCAAATGTTTTTTCAAATTTTTTAATCTGACTCTGGCAAAAATTGGCCTTATGTACAATTCATGTGGACCTTCCATTAATTATAAAGCCAAGGTTTCACATAAGTTCCACAAACATCTGAAAACAGCCAGATAGTGAGTTGCAGCCAAAGACAAAATTATCTGAACACAAAATGCAACAATTTCAACAAGATTTTCTGTGTATTTTCTTTTAGCAACCAACACCAAGCAGCTATCTTTCGATGAGGTGGTGAGCCAGTCCAGCCCCAGCAACTGCACTGTCTACTGTGGAGGAGTCACAACAGGTCTCACAGGTGAGTCGTTAGTTTGTCTGCAGTGGTGTAAGAAGTACTCAGATCATATATACTCATACTTTAGTAAAAGCAGCAATAACACAGTGTAAGAAGTAGTGTAGAAATACTCTGACAAGTAAAACTGCTCTTTGTGCCGAATGGTTCATTTCACATCTACAAATATATTTTTGGATTATAATCAGTGATGCATTAATGTGTTCGTCAGTTTAATGTTACAGATGGTAACGATGGAGCTTCTTTTAACTGACTTACACACTGCTTTGATAATCCTATGTAAGAATTATGATTTAAATTAATTTGCATGCTGCTGGGTAGCTTGTGAATTTCACAACATGGATCAAGTCTTATACTTTATTTTGTATCATTAATCAGATTCTGAATAGTTTCTAGTAACTAGTGGTAATAAAATAAACGTAGTTGAGTAACAATAGCTAGCAACAGCTTTCTCTGAAATGTAGTGAAGTCAAAGTATGTAGTAGTAGAAAATCGAAATACTCTCAAAAATAAACTTAAGTGCTGTACGTAAGTAAATGCATGTAGTTACTTTACACTACTGTCTGTTGCAGTTTTAGAAACACTGATTGCACATGAAATATTTACAGTTTTCTTTTGTTCATAGAACAAATTATGAGACAGACCTTCTCACCTTTCGGCCAAATAATGGAAATCCGTGTTTTCCCAGACAAAGGCTACTCATTTGTGAGGTAAGCGGAATTTCTGATTGATAAATGTGAGGACAGACTGTCAAATATCAACTATAAATGGGTAGGGTGACTTGATATAAAGCGGCCTCTTTTCTGTGTTCAGGTTTAACTCTCATGAAGCAGCAGCTCATGCCATAGTTTCTGTCAACGGCACATCCATAGAGGGCTATGTTGTCAAGTGTTACTGGGGAAAAGAAACAACAGACATGGTCAGCCCCATCCAGCAGGTACAGATGCCACAGGTATGAACATTTAATTACATTACGTTCCTGTTGGGGGTCTAGCTACAGTGCTTGGTTCATTTGACTGTGAGATCCTGAATTTACTGCTGGATGATGTTGGTGCCATTTGATATCCTGCCTCCTAAAATATCCTTCTGTATGTCAGCAGAACACGGTGAGCTTCGCAGCGCAGCCTTACAGTCAGTGGGGTCAGTGGTACGGTAACACGCAGCAGATTGGTCAGTATGTGCCCAATGGATGGCAGGTGCCGAGCTATGGAGTCTATGGGCAGACCTGGGATCAGCAGGGCTACAAGTGAGTACTGGGAATGATGTAGGATCAAATGAACAGGTCAAGAGCCAACATGACAACATATTTTTCCTCCTGAACATTTATCTTGCAAGTCCAAACAAACGTTCTCTTAGATGCCAGGTGTTACTTCCTGTCTACATTACACAACACAGTATTTACTGGGTGATTTCCATTCTGTCAACAGGACTCCTCACATCCACCAATCGTGTTTTCTTTGAGTCTTAGTCTTATTTTCAGCAGGGTGGGTCAGAGTTACTCAACGGGTCGTCCTTCATAACTCAGATAGCACACAGCATCTAAGTAGTCCCCTAATGTGAAGAAATAAGCAACAGTATAATAATAATCAGGCTTTATTGTCATTGTATTAAAGTGAAAAACCTAGCCTCTCCAATATTGGTTAAACATTTACAGTGGTCTCAGGGAATCACATAATGTGACTAATTTTAAATTAATTTTATTAAAATTTACTATTACAAAGAGCAGATCAGACACCAAGCAGTAATAGAAACAGCCATAAATGATCTAAATAATAAATAAATAAATGATTGTGCAGGTTTAAAGGACAAATATGAGGTTAGTATTTTTTCCTGAATAAGCTAAGATGCAACTGAAAAGTCTTTTTGCTGATGAAGAAAAACTAGAAAAGGCTGTAGTCATGTATTTTATGAATAATCATTAATAACTCAATTCATGCAGTCATTCTCGTGTCTCCACAACTTGTTTTTAGTCTAATTTACACTATTGCACGTGTACTATTTACGGAGTTGCTGATGTCTGTCACCTCTTCAGAAACACAATTAACATCCTCACTGATGCCCTAAACGATTTCTGGGCTTCTGCTTAGAGAGCAGAGAGTGGAAAGAAGCATTATTAGCTGCTTTGTCCCTCATGTGCCTAACTGTATTGTTTGTACCTGCTCTTTCAGTCATTTACACGCTGGTGCCGGATGGACAGGGGTGGGCGCTGTGAGCAACGGCGGCATGGTGGAGCCTGGGCAGGGAGTCAACGGGACGATGCTAACCAACCAGGCTGGCATGAGCACCGCTGGCTACCACACCCACTGATCACTGGTCACAGTAGTCCTCTCTCTCTCTCTCTCTCTCAGCCTCCGAGGCCACAAGGATGATACTCTGCTGGGGAAGGAGTGCATTAGATGTGCTCTATCTGTCTGTTAACACACAAAATTGTTCTCTGTTAGGCAGGCTGGTGCGCCATTTTATCGATCTTACCAGCCCATAACCTCACCCACTGCCCAGAGTATAAAAAATACTATTTAGTCCACTACACTTTGTTAAAACCGCTAATGCACCTTGCATTCCTGGGCCCATTTTATTATTTAGTCTGTTTTTCTAATGCCTGCGGGTAACTGGAAAGCTGTAAATTATGTAATGTGACGATATATTTCCAGCACAGCCACAGTTTAGTTAAAAATTAATTAAATCCATGTAAAATGCGAAATTTTGTTTGTTTTCAGCCCCTCAGAGCCAAAGCGCAAGGGCAGAATTTTATACCAGTGTTTAACAATTGTACAGGGATGAGAGGCTACCAGCTTTGCCACAGGAAGTACACAATAGTCCACAGAAATGCAGCGCAGCCACAAGACATGTACTGTGTAAGGGGTGTGATTTTTATTTAGTCTTATATGGAACCTCTTGCTCTCACTGTTGGTCTGTCCACCTGTTAAGTGAAATACAAGTCCAGGCAAGTCCTCAGGGTGTTGTCAAGTCATTCTGTGAAATGTAGGAAATCACTGAGTAGAAGAAGAAGAAAAAGACAGTTTGAGGGAAAGTGGACCAGTAAAACCAGTAAAATTTCAGTGCTCCTTCACTTCATCTCCCAGAATGGACTGAGCAGGCTGAGAATCCAGTCTGTGGATAAGAAATGTGTGTGTGTGTGTGTGTGTGTGTGTGTGTGTGTGTGTGTGCTTACGTGTGTGCATGAACTGATGCTTTTACACACAAGACAGTGTCCAGTTCATCTTCCCCTGAAACAGAAAGGACTACTCCATATTTTGTTTTGCTACAGATAAACTAGACAAAGTGTCATCTTCTCTCTTTTTTTGCGACTTTAAAATGCTGACGTTGTATAAAGAGCTTTTGCCTTTTTGTGTTTCATTCCAGGACTGTCCTAAGTTTGTTTGTAAAACATTAAGTGGCTATCAACTGTCAACTTTCTTTCTTTTTTTTCTTAGATTTGCAATATCTCAAATAAATCAATTGCAGGGATTACTGCCACTCTTATCTTACTTACAGGCAGACAAATATTGCACAAATAACTAAGGTTATCTTTTTGCAAAATTCAAAATACTAGGATTTTTTTTTTTTATGTTTTTGCATTCCACTTTCTTTTTGTAATTTCATTTGGGAAAACTGTTTCATGTAAATATCCAAACAGTCTGTTCAATTGTACTGACTCTGTATAAAGACAACATTTTAATTAAGGTTGGGGTGATGGATTCCAGAAGCAGCAGTTTGACAGTAGCATCCCCGTCCAGTGCTGGTCTGTGTACAGTCGAGTCAGTGCAACATTTGATTCTTCCAGCGGCTTGGAGGACAAGCAGCATTGCTACGTAATGCAAACGCCTTTAGATCGACAAGTAATACATCATTTAAGTTATTCAGTTTTAAACCTAAAGAACGATTGTTTTTATAGATTAAGAAACAACCTTACAAGGATCCTTTTTTTTGTGTCTTTTTTGCACTGTGGCCACCGGTGTTTTAATATATCAGAAAAATCCATTGTGTTGCCTTATCAGTGAGTTATTTTTAATTTAACCAAAAATCATCCGAGAGTAGGCGGTGCCTAAGAATGTTTTCAACCTGTGTCTTGGCAAGGGAAGTTCTGTTGATGCTTCGGTAACATGGCTTATGTTTTTGCTTTGTCCCATTAAAATGCTGATGCTTAAAACAGCTCACACTTACACTGTTTGCATCCTTATCTTTAAAGTCCCCTTCCACTCAAAAATATGTCTTGCTTACATTTGACCGAACTGTGTTTTCTTGTGATTTCAAACGTGCAAACTTGATTTCTGGAAGCTAATCCCAGTCTAATGAGCGACTTAATGAAGTGTGATGTGCAGCATTATAACTTCCAGCACAGATACAGTGATGCATGTTGTGGTGAAGGAGGCATCTTTAAAAATGATTATTTATATATTCTATGATCCTGATGTTTTCAAGAAAGGCTTGAGTTTTTTTTGTTTGTTTCTTTTTGGAAAGAAATCCATGAGACACTTATATTCAAATCAGACTAAATTTAAATGTCTTGGCGTGTGGCTGTCTGTAGAGCACCTTTAAACTCAGGTGAAAAATATTGGAGAATGTTGGGTTTTAGGTAACATCAGGAGGATAATCCACTCAGTTGTCAGTTTATTCTGTACTACACCAATTTAAAGGTAATAGTTTAATACAACAGTCCTGCAATAAATCCTCTGTTCACGAAGGTGATAAAGTTCAGTTTTTGTTCAAACTGCTTTTAAAAGTTTGTTGATTTGACTGTACGAGCATGTTGAGAGTCTGTGCCGCTGGTGGATTATACAGATATATTACAGTTACGTAGCCAAGCCTCACTGATGGGAATACCGTGGACAAAATAATAGAAACATGTTAGCATAAGCCAGCAGAGGTGGTAGAAGTACAAAAACATAAGTCAAAGTTAAAGTACTTGCCTAAAAAACTACTGTACTAAAAGTAGATGTACCAATTATGTTACTGCTAAAGAATTTTAAACACTTTTGAACTTTTTGCAAGTCTAGTCCAGATTTGTTCCACATTGGCCTCATAAGGTTTCTGCAGAAATTCTAAATGTTAAGACTTTAATTAATTTACACATTCATAGATAGAACCACTTCAAAAACTCGATATGAGAAGTTATTTTGAAAAATTAAAATTTGTTTAGTTTTTTCTGTTCTGGAATATTAAGTTAGAAGTCAATTAAAAAAGGAAATGTTGTGAAACTAAACTTTATAAAATTGAGATAATATTATTATATTAAATATTGGAAACTAATTTTGCAAACAAATAATACATCGTAATTTATTAGCTGATTATATTTTGTATTAATCTGTATTTGAAAAGTAACAAAAGCTGTCAAGTAAATGTAGCACAGTAAAAAGTACAGTATTTATATTGAGTAAAAAATAAGGAATATAAAATAGAAGTAGACTACTTCAGAGTACTACTACCAATAGTAGTAATACAAATCTGTTACTACTCTGTAACGCAGTATCCTTCAACAGCAGCATAAATCGTATTAAAATGGTCAAACAGTTGAATCAGTTCTCTGCATAATAATAATTTAGTGTTTACATTTACTTTAATTTAAAGTTTTACACGAGTATTTTCTATTTTTGTATTGTGTTCTTTTTTTGTGAGAAACATTAATTTTACTTTTATTTTTCCACTCCTAATTATTTTTGGTCGTGCTCCCTCAAACGTTCATTCGTCGACGTGAACTACAACTCCCATGAGTCGGCGCGCCGACAGGGGGCCGCCCCGCCCCTTCTATCCCACGTGATCGTGTCCGGCCAATGGCGAGTAGCGTTACAGGCGCAATGCGGTGGTCGGGATGTAAGGAGGAATGGCGACGGTCGAGGCGGTTTTGGAGGCCAGCGTCGAGCTGAATTTGACCAAACAGAAGCGGATCACAGGTAGTTTGAACATTTGGTTTGAAAGACACACACTACGATCATGTGTGTAGACAGGTGGTGTGTTTACAGCGAGGAGCTGCAGCGTTGAAACAGATGCGTGATGCATTTGAAGCACGGTGCGGTCAGATTGTTAGCAGAACTTAGGAGGGCACTGTGGTTGTAATTAAACTTTTAATATGTAATAATAAAATTGTAACACAAAAACAAACACTGATTGTTTTTCAGCTTCAGCTTTACTATGACTAAATTTAGTTTGCATGTACGTATTAACAGGTAACAGGTTTATTGTACATTCACAAATACAATCAGTGGTAAAGAATTAAACACTGATGGAAAGTAACTAAGTTCGTTTCTGCAGTGGTAGAGGAAGTATTAACATAATAAGATGTACTGATACTTTAAAAATACTCCATTACAAGTAAATGTGATGCATTTTACTAAAGGTTTGTAAGTATGATCCTAAAATTGTAGCCTACTCAAAAATAAAAGTTTTAAAAATGTATTATGTCATTGACTTATTATTACTCATGCGTTAATGTGTGGTAGTTGGTTGATGGGAGATATTAACAACTTTGTATAGACAGCAAGTAATTAATTATAGGCTATTAATCAATTTGCTGATTTCTTTCTTAATTACTTGTTTGATTGTTCACTTTGTAAAAACCATCAGGAAACAGTGAATCCACTGTGACATTTGCGATGCTTGTTTTGTCAAACCAGCCTTCCAAACAACAAAACTATTACAAATATTTATATTTGAGAACCTGGAATTATGATGTATTTGTCATCTGTGCTTTACAAATTACCTAAATTATTATCAAAATAGTTCCTAATTTTTCTTCCTTATATTTTAAACTACTAATCATTTCAGTTGTACGTAATTTATAACTAAACAGCAGTTTTTTTAGGCTCTTCATTTTCTAAATCTTTATGTCCAAATATCTTAAAAAGTACAATAGTTTCCTCTCATCTGCAAGGGAGTAAAAGTATAAGGTGATACCTCAGACCTGCAGTACTTTAGTAAATATACACTACCACTGTATTACAAGTACTGTAGTTAAGTACAGTTTTGTACTTTAGCTGAATACTTCTATTTGAACACTACTTTATATTTCTACTCCGCTACATTTCAGAGGTAAATATTTTACTTTTTTATATGTTTACTTTTGAATTTAGCGTTAAACATCCAAAACCTATTATCAGTTTCTAAAATGTGATTATTGGTTAATCTGCAGATTATTTTCTTAATTGATCACTATCACAAAGTCATGAAAATGCCATAAGGTAATGTCTTCAAATGTTTAGTTCAATACTACCATGTATGAAAAAGCATAAAAAACTTAGTCAACATGCTGAGGCTACAGGGACAGTGCAGAGTGTAGATCATTCGTGATGTGAGGCGTTCAGGGGCGGTGCTTAGTGTAGATCATTTGTGATGTGAGGCGTTCAAGGACAGTACAGAGTGTAGATAATTCGTGATGTGAGGCATTCAGGGACAACATAGAGTGTAGGTCATCCGTGTTCCAAATTGACAGTGATTTAATAAAAACCTGCAACAAAAAAACGTCACTGGCAAACTGTAAGAAAGATTTCAAGATTTTTCAAGATTCTTTATTTGTCACATGCATAGCTATACAAGTACAACACGCAGTGAAATGCACCCTGAACCGCTTCCTTTAAGTTATAAATTAAGTGTAGCAGAGTGTAGCAGAGACAAAACAACCTAAATGAAACACAAAATGACCAAAAAACTGATGCAAAATAACCACAAAGAGACACAAAACTATGAAAAACCAGCACAAAAAGCCGGCATAAAAAGTGGTGCAGATCAATCACAAAATGACAAAAGAGACACAAAAATAATGAAACCATCGTAAAGAGATATAAACTTACGATGACACAAATATAAAACATCTACACAAAGCTGAAAATGAGATGCAAAACAACTACCAATGACACAGCTGCATGGTTTGTAGTTGTTTTGTGTGTCTTTCGTGGTGGTATAAACAGTAATATGAAGTCATAAGAGCAACACACATGTTAAAAGACAGACAGCATCAGTATTAATCAATTGTATCCTGAACGGTATCTTTTTTCTTCTTTGTCAAGGTTTGAATCTCTTCACTTCAAACGCAAAACTTCAAACATTTAGTGGTAAAGGGTCTGAAGATGGACACCGAAGTAACAGTGTCGTCCTCACCGAACGTGGTGTCGTCCTCCGCGCCGCAGGCCCCGGCCAAGCTCGCTGCAAAACAGCGAGACAGTAGAAAGACCACATCCTCGACTCCTGCCTTCCTCTCCAACCTGGGGAGGGCCACTCTGCGGGGGATCCGCAAGTGCCCACAGTGTGGTGTCTACAACGGCACCCGTGGGCTCAGCTGCAAGAACAAGGCCTGTGGGGTGTCCCTCAGAAATCCATCAGTGGGGGCTAGGAGCAGCAAGACATGTGCAGTGGAGGTGGTGAAAGTGATAATAGACAGCGAGGAAAGAGGCGGGAAAGAGCGTGACGGAGACCTGGGCGGTGGCTCGGGTGGAGGAGTGCAGGTGTTTTCAGTGTGTCACAGAGGACGGGGAGCCACAGCTACACAGTTGGGCTTTGTTGAGCTCGTTCCCACAGACACTGCTATCGCGACGGGGGACGGAGCCACGCTGCTAACCCGGATCAACCTGGGCCGCTGCTTTTTGCCGTCTTGCAGAAGGCCAAATCAGGTCGAGGCAGAATCAGCGGCGGCAAGTTCCAAACAGTCGTCCGACAGCCTCTGTGTCCACATCAAACAAGCCATTGAATGTCAGAGCTGTGCAACGCCTCTGACCTTCAAGAGCTCCGTCCTGGAGGGTTTGCAGGCCTCTATTCGAGCCAGGGAGGAGCTGTGGAGGCTGGCCACCGAGTCCCCAGGGCCCCTGGTGCAGCGAGTTTCAAAACACACTCTGGTGGTGAAGTGCGACACAGATTCCCGACATCCTCTGGGCCTGCTGCATCTCACTGTGGGCGCAGGCGGACTGTCTGATGGTGTAAAGAGCAAAAGAAGAGGCAGAGAGGCGCAGCAGCAGCAGCAGCAGATTTCAGTTTTTCACTGCGCCTGTCAGAGCAGCAGCAGACGGACTAAACCTGGTGCTGATGGAGCAGCCGGATCAACCAACTGTCCTCCACCTCCAAGCTCGGCCGCGCCACAACCCTGCCTTCACTTCTACGCCTGCGTGTGTGCCTTTGCAAGCGATGAGAAACTGACTTCTGAGTTTGCTGCTTTCATCAACTACACCTCGAGTGGTACAGCAACATAACCTGTTTTCTCTGTCAGTTTCAGTCTGTTTTAAAGGAATAGTTCAACAGTCTGTGAAGTACAATTATTTGTGTTCTGGTCATGAGTTAAATAAGAGTTTGTGCTAGTTGCCTACAACCTGAAAGTGACTCCAGGAACTCACTGCTGCTTGCCAAGAAATATAAATTAAATAATCATAATTAATTTACAATAAAATAAATAAATATACAACCGGAATATACATGATATACATATGTCAAAATAATCTGGCACATCATTTCCTGCACAACCACAATTTTTTGCAACATACAGTACTGTGCAAATTTTTAGTTATGATGCTCACAAAAACAGTGCCATGAATTATTTTAGTTGATAGGTTAACTTTATATAAACCCTTTACAGTAGCACCTTTTCTCTGCTTGGCAGGCACAGAGTAGTTGTGGTACTGTTCTGTAATTTGCTGTCACACTTGACAACTTCGGAATTTGAAAAACATTTTTTGTATTTTTGTATAACCCATACATGTATAACCCAACAGTCATAAAATAAATCATTTAACATTTTCCCTTATATGTCTTTCCAGGTCAACAGCAAAGTGCTACAGGCAGAATAACTAACCCCAGTGAGAAGCCTCTGCAGCAGGTTGAACCATTCAACTCTAATCTTAAAGCAAAGAAACTTCGCCTGGATGAATCTCTCTCTGATGGTTTCATCACAGTTCTTCCTCAGTGATTTATTATTAAAATTTTTAATGCATGAGTTTGTTTGATTCTTTTCTCTTTTTCTGTCTTGTCGTTCTCAACTCATCTTTCTTTTTAATTTCCCCCCTCAGCGGTCTCCCCCGGTGGGGCGGGGAAAGAGGGAGTGTCAGCCTCCGGCCCGAGGAAAGCTGGTCAGAGGAAAGCCCCTGGTGGTGGAGGGCTGAAGGCTCTAGGTGCTGAACATCCCCCCCACACACACACACACGGTCTGCCTTTACATCTTTACGCTGCCTAAATCTTTCTGAGTCTGTGAAGAAGCTTTACGTCGTCTTAGACATCTGGCTCTATCTTTATCGTTCCTCTGTCTAATCCTGCAGCACTAATCCTGATCCAGCATCAGAAAGAACAGGGTCGCACTGGACTGGACAGAGAGTATATTTTAACAATTTTCCAGCTTTCTGTGTAACATAATGCTATTTATAAAATCAGCAAGAAATAATCAACACTGTTGTTTCAGACCTCTAAATTGAATGCAAAATTCAAATGTGGACATTAACTAAATTGCTTATTTTTTAATTGGTTAATCACATTGTAATCAGCACCAGGTCATGTTTAATATTTAATTAATCATTATTAGGGATAATTGTCATAAACAGCTGGGAGGTAGTGACAACCCGTGCCATCCCTCCTGGTTTTTATTGAAATCTTTCATACTTGCATTAGTGTGGAACAGGTATTAAATTACATTGCATTAAACGTATCAGGTTTAAGTTTGTGAACCTACAAACACTCTGAAAATATTTCCAGGTTTTTTAGTTAAACGCTTATAGAGTTATAAAAAATATCTCAGTGGTCCAACTAGAAACAAGCACAAAAATCAATGAGAGTTCGTTCTGCTCTGTATGTATTTCTCAGGGAGCTCCCAGGTTGTAGATGAGCGTACGGTGACGATGAGCTTCCATCAGTGGCTGACCGGTGTCACAGAGAGGATCCACCAGACGATGCACTACCAGTCCGATGGTAAAGTTGACGCACGTTTATCAGCAATTTCAGCTGGAAGACGAATCCGTTCACGATTAATGTGCAAAGCAATAGAAGAAGTAATGGCAGTGTTGACAATTAACTGGTTTTCTGCATAGACTGGTCGAGAAATGTGATCTGATTTATAACAAAGTCACAAATATCAACAATTTCAATTCAATTCAATTCAGTTTTATTTATATAGCGCCAAATCACATCAAAAGTCATCTCGAGGCACTTTACATTGTAAGG
>JAUMHL010000004.1:3472792-3500810 GCA_032362345.1 Sandelia bainsii
GAAGCTAATGTAGGTGAAATATGATCTCTCTTGCTAATTCCAGTCAGAACTCTGGCTGCAGCATTCTGGATTAACTGTAGGCTTTTGAGTGAGCTATTGGGACATCCTATCAGTCTAGAAGTAACAAATGCAAAGGACTAGTTCTTCCGCATCACTTTGAGACCGGATGCTCCTAATTTTAGAAACATTCCTCAGGTGAAAGACAGCTTTGTATGCAGCTCGTTAGCATAGCTTAGCACAAACACACATGGGAACACCTAGCCTACCTCTAAAGTTCACTAATTAAATTAAAAATGACAATTTGTGGTTTTAAAGCTGGTCAAAGTATGTGTGGGATTAATTGTTGATCACACATTTCCAGGCAAACATAACAAAGTAAGAGTGAAATTTTACCAAATGTTTGTGTTATTAATTTAGATCCAAAAATCATTACTAAATTACTTATTCACTTTAATAAAGTCATTAGTTACAACTTATAAATGGTTCTTATAGGGCAGGAGGTTTAGAGAAGACATTTAACCCTGTTGATACCTGCTTATTTTGCTTGTTCCACACTGTAAAAAGTTGTTTTACCCATCAGGGAAACCACAACCTCTGGTGTACCACATTCCTCAGGAGTTCTTTAATGCTCTGCAGCATCGTCTGTCGCTCGGATCGAAGAAGAGGAGACTGCCTAACTTCACAACAGGTGGGAGGAAACATTTAGCTAAATAATGTTTAATATAGGTTATAATTAGACCTAATTAATTATGTAAATATCATCAATATATCTCACAATTTGTGTTTGTAGTGCATCACACTGAGATGCAGAACAGCCACATGTAACTAATTACACATCCTGTCTGTTTATTACAGTTTTATTTGTTTTTAAGCAAAGAAAAGAAGAAATGTTTGTTAAAAATAATAAAAAAGCTTCCTATCAATCTTCAACAAAAAGGCAGTAATGCCTTTATTAGTGAGTTTCCATGCTTTTATTTTGAAAATATTTTGTATCTCAGCCTTTATTTTTAATGACAGATTTGATCCTGCTGGACACAGATGATACGGGTCTTGCACAAATCTGGGTAGAAATGTTCTGCCATTCTTCACTCATCAGTCTTTTCAGCTGCTCTGCTGTAGTTTCACTCTTCACATTAACTAGTAAACACTTTAAAATAACCCTGACACTCACGCAACCTCTCTCATCTCATCTCACCATCAGCTTTCTTGTTCAGGCAATTCCTTATCTTGTGTAGCCAAGTTGCATCGGACAACCAAGGACAAAATTAAGAAAACTCTGTTTATTTGGGTTATTTTATAACCTTTTAATGCAGTTTCCTTAACTGGAAGTCACAAGTATCATCATTATTGTTGCAGCAGTTAAGATCTAACACCCTACACTTCAACTTAAAAATAACACGATTTTTGTTAACATTTTAGTGATGTTGCACAGGGTTTAATCAGGTTTTTTGTTGCATCTCATCTAAACAAATCATGGATGAAGGACTTTTGCATTGTTCCATGTACTTTTATGTAAGTGAAGGAGCTGAATACTTATGCACCACTGGCTAAACAAACCTCTCTTTCTTTGTCTCTTTGTGTTGATGTCAGCGTTTGTGAGAAATGATGGACTTCCTCTCGGTTCTCTCTCTAAGTACACCTGGCACATCACTAATCTCATGCAGGTCAAACGCATCTTTGACACACCAGAGGTAAACACTCAAATCAAGTTGCTAAATTGCTTCAGTTGTTACTGTGCACTCAGAGCGTCTCTCTCCACATCTCCGTCTGCCCTCCAGTTGCCTCTGGAGCTCTCTCAGAGTTTTGTAAGAAACGCTGATGGCTCTTACTCACCTTTCCGCTGTCCTGATCCTCCGCCTGAACCAGAGGGATACAGGCCGCAGGCGATACGACCGATGGAGCTCCGCACCTTCCTCAAAGTTGGTGAGTGGCAGCTGTGATTACAACAGAGGTTGTTCTGGACTGTACTTACACCGTCCCGTTGTGTCTCTGCCAGGACCGGGCGCAGCAGATCAGAAGGAGGCCGGTCCGTTTGTGATTGAGTGGATCCCAAATGTTCTCCCCCGCTGTCGCATGGGAGAGCTCAGGATTAGCTTTGAATTCGGCCACCAGCAGAGTGGTCAGACGGAGAACTGTGAGAAAACGACCACAGCAGAGAAAGGGGGTCGTAACAAGTCGGACTCCGCCCAGTCCAAACCCACGCAGGCTGCTGAAATCCTTCAGGTGGTTGTCTAATGTCTCTACAGTCTCTTCCTCACAGTGTTAACATCTGGAACCGATTTAACTGCCTCTCTTTGTCATGTTTCTGATAAAGATTTATATGTCTCACTGACACGTGCAGTATGTGACTTATATCAGTGTTAAAATATGCTACTTATGGATCAATCAGGGCGGCACGGTGGTGTGGTGGTTAGCACTGTCACCTCACAGCTAGAAGGACCCGGGTTCGATCCCCGGGTCGGCCGGGTGCCTTTCTGTGTGGAGTTTGCATGTTCTCCCCGTGTCTGCGTCTAGGTGTGAATGTGCACGTGCATGATTGTTTGTCTCTGTGTGTTGGCCCTGCGATGGATTGGCGCCCTGTCCAGGGTTTCCCCCGCCTCTCGCCCGATGACAGCTGGGATAGGCTCCTTCACCCCCCCTGTGACCCATACGAGGACAAGCGGTTAAGAAAATGGATGGATAGATTGATCAACTTCTATGCCCATTATACATTATAATATTGATCAACAGTATTTTAGTCTGTTGTGGAGTTCTTTTCCTTAATGTTAAATGTTCACAGTGTATTTACAGATATATTTTTGAAGAAAGTATTTTTTTATGTACAGCTCATACAACTAGTTGGAAGAATTTTAAAAAGAAGTATGTGTGTAAAACAAATACATGAAGACATATTTACTGAATCCTGTTTCCTAACGTGTTGGATTTTTCAAAGAAGGATTTTTTTGTCCTGTTTGTGTTGCTGTGTATGCATTAACAAAATAAACACATTTAATTGAAAAAAGTCGGAAAAATAACTAAACACATTTACTCAAGTGCAGTTTGGAGGAACTCTACTTTAGTATGTCCCTTTAATACTACTTTATACGTCATCTCTACAACACTTTAGAGGGAAATATTTAGTTTTTACTGGAGTTTAAGCTTGATTTGGTGAACATCTCATACAGTCATCTTAATTAAAAGTATGTAACAGAAAATAAGTGATTGCCTAAGTATTGCTGGGTTCTTCATCACACAGCATAAATCAAACACTGCACATCATTACAAACACACCATCTCCACCGTGAAGCGCGGTGGTGGCAGCATCGTGCTGCGGTGGTAAAACGAATGCAGCAATGCAAAAGCTGATCCAGTGTGCAAGAGAACTGTGACTGGGGTGAAGATTTGTTTTCCAGAAGGACAATATGTTCGAGCATTCACCCAGAGCCGTGCACAAATGGTCTCAAAACAACAATGTTGATGTTGTGGAGCAATCAAGTCAGAGCCCAGACCTCAATCCCAGCAGTAAGGCGCATGGCACAGGAAACCTGCCAGTTTATGTGCAATGAATCAACACTGTAGGAGACAGAATCTAGTGGTTTAAGGGTATTAGCAGCCTGGACATACAGGATATCTCCATAAATATGTATCATTTACATGAAAATAACATCTCCTATTAGAGCATGGACATTATTGGAATCAAAGTTGTGCTCATAAAAACAACACAAAGCTGAAGATTAAATCAGTTTTTCCTAATCTTATTGTCTCATATGCTTCTTGTCCAGTGGCGGATCTAGAAAATTTTACATGGGGGGGGCAAAGGAGTGGCAAGAGGTCTAGGCAGCGTGGCAATGCTGGACTTCCTCAGTGAAGTATGTGAGAATCCCTTATATGTAAATGGAGTCAACAAAATATCCACAAATACACTTTAAAACTATTTATTGTATCATTATCTATTCTATGAAAACAAATACAAATTTTAGGTATAAAAGAGAAAAAAGATTTCAAGGACATAAAAGTTGGGGGGGCAGCTGGAGGGGCAAGGCTCTACAGCAGGCCCCCCCTTGCCCCCCTGTAGATCCGCCCCTGTTCTTGTCATGGTGTCAGATGTCTGTCAGCACTGTTGGCAGTTCCACTGGAGACAAATGTACCTTCTAAACATCTAATTTGGTTTAATAAAATAACTGATGTATGCTAAATGAGGTGATTATATCCAGTAAACATGGTGGACATTAACAGAAATGTTATTTTTAGGATAATGCACGTTCATTTTGTGCCTTGGATATGTTATGCAGAATAATGAATTCTCTCTCGATTGTTCCAGCTCAGCTACATAAAACAAAACAAGACCTGACTGTTATAATTAGATTGACAATATTGTAAATACCATAAAATAATATTTCTTGACATTTAAAGAAGGTTCTGTGTTATTGTTAGTGATGCATGAAACATTATTCTGCACAATCTTTCTTCAGTTTCTTCCTTTTGTGAAATTAAGCCTGTACCAACCTTCAATATTCAGTTGATGTACTATATTTCACCAGCAGATGGAGGCAGAACCCTGCTTTTACCAACAGGAGACCGGCCTAACAAAGCTTTTCAAGGAAACACAAGTGGAGAGTATGAGAAGACAATTGAAGCTGTTTTAGTTTAGAAAATCAGTGTAACCAGGGCATTGTTGTGCTCCATGTCTCTGTTACAAACTATACTAAGATAGAAGAAAATTCAGTGAGTAAAAGCATTTCATAATTTGGCTGGCTCTGTTTTCCTCCCTTCTGGGCATCACAAAGCAGAATTACACACTTGCTGTGGGACATATCGCTGGAAACATCACACATGCTTCTGAAATGTGTCCAAATGTTCATGAATTAATTAAGATTACAAGTTAATACTATGAGAACATCACACCAAATTACATGCACCGCTCAGAATAGCAGCTTGCACACAGTGTATCTACATCAGGGGTGTAGGCGTATGAGAACAGTGCCAGCCCCCGGCCTCGTTCTTCTCTCACAGGCCCTCAGGACGTCAGTGTGAGTACAGCCTCTGCCTGCACAGGAGGGGGGGCGCCCGGCTGCCAGACAGCTCTGAGCCACACATTTAGCTGTTTATGTAGTCTGTCAGTCACAGAGACGGGACTCATCAATCCTCTCCTGGAAGGAATAGCAAGCACAGTTTGTCAGAGAGACTTCCTCCATCGCCTGAAAGATGTGTGTTACAGCCAGAGACAGAGAAGGCCTGTGGGAGGAGGGGGGGGGACTGTGAGTAAAGAGAGAGGGAAATGTTCAGAAAGCAAAGAAAACAAATATAAATACAAAAAATGATGCACTTAGTCTTAATTTTATGTATTTCTGTGTGAAAGTAAGTGTGTTATTTGTACATGTATGTGTTTTTACGGCTCATTTTGTTCCTAATGGTTTATATTGAATTCAGTATTTAAATTTCATGGTAATATGAAGCACCTGGACTCCTGCATTAATGCTGTTTTGTTTCTTACATCCAAGACCACTATGGAAATACAGTGAGTCTTGGACTTGCTGCGTTATCCCTGACAGTTGCAGATTTGTGGGACTTGGGTCCTCTCTCAAATAAACCAAACTAGAGGTTTAAAACTAGCAGATAGATAGGAAGTTAAGGAACTTCTGATTTCCTACCCCTCTGCACACACTTTTGTTTACTTTAGGTTCATATATAGGTGGTGGTGGAAGGTAACTAAGTAGATTTACTCAAGCACGGTTTGTCCATTTAACAATTTATACTATACGTCACTAGAACTCAAAGGGAAATATTGTACTTTTTTACTCATAAGTTCAAGATGAGTTGTTCAAGAATTACTTGTATTTCTGTACTTAAAGTACATGTTAGAGCATGTACTTAGTACTTCAACTCGAGTAAGGAATTGGATGTGGTACTGACTTAACTACCAACGGAGGACCACTGATGTCTGTACAAAACACAACAATCTATCTGTGATGTGTTGTGTAATTTCAGTCTGAATCAGTGGTGGATCAAACTACTGTTCCTGCATCGCCGTTCTCTAGAGCCACACTGCAAATGTGGCTAAAATAGGCTCAAAAAACAAAAACAACATTTTGGTTTAGGCAATTCGCACAACCACATATCAAGCTGAATGTGACAAGGTTCGTGGCCCAGTCAGCTCGGTCTGTCTCTGCTATTATATTTCTGAGCGAGTGGAAGCAGCCAAGATACAGCCGACTATGACTGCACGTCTGTCAACGCCGAGCTAGACACGCTCTGAGCCGACAGCTCCCTTCTAGCTCTGTCATTCCACATTATCTACACAGAAAACACACTCCGAGTTCACTCACAATCCAACACAAAAAGTGCATTTAGTGACACGCGGGGTTGTGACTAACCGTACCTTTCGGTATCAGGGTTGAGTTCCTTTGCAATAACATATTTTTGGGTTGAGACCAGGTTACGTGTTTGGAAACAGTCTTTCACAGATGTTTTATTTCACACATAACACACTCCAGGATCACCTCCCATTAATGTGGCATGTGCTCATTAATCTATGTACGCTCACATTACCCGCTGCTTTCATCATCCTCTGATGTCATGTTTGTTTTAGAATAATGCACAGTATAACAAATGCTCATATTTATTACTATAAACAGACGGGTTGGTTTCAACACATCTATTGGACTCAGTAAAAGGATCAGCAAAGCAGCAAACTAATCCTAATAAGTCTTAAAGCAACCAATCAGTGTTTCTATATTAACAATGGGTTGCATCACTAATATGTGAAAGAGGTGAAATGTAGCGACACATCCACAGATGGCTGTCACCCACTTGTGCAGATCCCTTTGACACTGTCCTTATGGAAAACTAGAATTATCATACTGCAGTTGTTTGCCTCCACTAACCAGTGACATATTTTTCACGCATGTTTGTCCAGACTCATTTTCTAATAAGTTTATACAAGTCCAAACAGATGTTTGTGCATGATGTAATTAAATATCTTTGAGGCGTTTTCTGAGACATAGCATTGACGAGAATTTGAGATACATGAGGTCATAGACCATTGACCACCAAAATCTAATCTGTTCATCCTTGACCCTAAGTGACAATTTGTCAAGAAATCCCTGAAGGTGTTCCTGAGACATCACATTCACAACAAGAATTGGATGAACATGAGGTGACTGTGACCTTTGACCTTTGGCCACCAAAATATAAACAGCTCATCATGGAGTCCAACTGGACAGTTGTGGCAAATTTGAAGAAATTCCCTTGATGCATTCCTGACATATCAGTTCACAAGGATTGGATGAAGGCAAAGTCACTACTACCTTGACCTTTGACCTCTGGCCACCAAAATCTAATCAGTTCATCAAGTTAACAGTTGTGCCAGATTTGAAGGAATTCCCTCCAAGCTTTCCTCAGATGTCGCGTTCGCATTATTGAGTGGCCATACAGACAGACAGACAGACAGACAGACGGATGGACGGACAACACGAAAACACAACATAAAATAGCGATTGTTTGTACCAGCAACAGTTGGATGACATCTAGTGGCCATAGTAAACATGACATGGTCACAAACCCTTCAGTTTAAAGTTTCGTATACTCCCTTTTCAACCAACGCAAACTTGGTGCTAGTGCTGGTTCAGAAAATAACTGATTTGCTTTTCCACGGGCTAGAGAGCCACCGTAGAGCCATGTCTTTACTTCACTATACGTCATGTCTTCCTCCAAACACGTTTGTGTAACAAAGCAAATGAATGTCCATGCCAAACAACTGATTTTAAAAATGATTTCCATATGCAAATAAACTGAATAAGGACAGCAAGACAAGGCAAGGCAACAGGAAATCCATCCATCCATTTTCCTAACCGCTTGTCCTCGTAAGGGTTGGTGGGGGGTGCTGGAGAGGCGGGGTACACCCTGGACAGGTCACCAACACATAGAGACAAACAACCACGCACGTGCACATTCACACCTACGGACAATTTTAGAGTCACCAATTAACTTGACATGCATGTCTTTGGATGGTGGGAAGAAGCCGGAGTACCCGGAGAGAACCCACGCAGACACGGGGAGAACATGCAAACTCCACACAGAAAGGCACCCGGCCGACCCGGGGATCAAACCCGGGTCCTTCTAGCTGTGAGGCGACAGTGCTAACCACCACACCACCGAGCAGCCGGCAACAGGCAATCTAAATTGAAAAAAAAACAGGATGGCTTGAGTTCATAAAAAAAGAAAATGTTCTCTGTATGTGTCAATACAGTGCATTCCTCCACTGAGGGTTTACTAATCCAAAAAATAATGTATTTTTAGCCTAATTTGAATAACCGCGTTGCATTGGCATTTGAGCATAAATGTACTTTTACAAATGAATTCTTACTTTCACTGTTGCAGCATCCTTGAGCCTAGAGTTACAGTAAATGTCTGAGTCTCTGACCTCCTCAGTGAATTGTGTAATAATAAGGTCAGAAAGGTTACTACAAGCTGCACGCAACAAGTAGATACTGTGCTGTGTGTCTTTGTATCTGAGGGAAAAAAAACATTAAAAAGGGAAAAACCTTGAGGAAACACCGATCATCAGTTACAGAGGTCAGCGTTTTCTGGGCCAAATGAACTAGGACAAACACATTATCTGAGTCTGCCTGGCAGAGTCACACACATTAGCTATGCATACTCAGTGCACCTGCATGCAACAACACATGCTCTAATTTAACGTGGTGCCATTTGGTGTAAGACAAGGGGGAAATAGACCTGCCAACGAGTAGTCTACCTGCCAGCTGGAAGAGGTAGAGGCATACTGACAGAGCTTGTCAACACATCCGTGATGACTGGTGACAAACTGTGACGGGCAACATTCCTACAGCCTCAATACAAACTCCACTCAGCCTGACTGAACACAGCCATTAACTCACATCCAAGCAAGGCAGGACCAGAAAGAGAAAGTGACCATAAGGAGCCAATATAGACCACTTACCCAGTGACCTCTGAGCTCTGCCTATCAATGCTCAAGTCAGCTGTTGAAATCCGGCGCCAGTCCCCCGACAATCCACGGCTCAATTCCCTCAGTGTTTCTCATGAAGAATGCCAGCCCGTATTGACTCGAATCAGACGTGTTAAATCAACCCTGAACGAGGCATGGATTTGTGAAATGAGTCAATTTGGACTTGTGTCAGTGTTATGGACATTAGACCTTTGACCAAAACTTGTGTCACGATCAGCACAAAAACATCACACCAGAACCAGAAAAGAGAAAAAAATGCTGTGTGCATTTACTGATGTACTGTACATGAGTTATATGTGCTGTGCTAATCACAATCACACTATGTGGAAGAGATAAGGTTTTTATTTGTTGGAATATAGTTAAACCTTTTGTTGGGGGTATTATGATAGTTTACCTGGAGAAAACAGCCCATCCTGACAACACTGAGTCAGTGAGAGCGAGTTTCCATCCACCTGTTCTCATGCACATTTTTACAGTAGGAATGACAGAAATGAAAGAAGAAAAAAAAAGTTTGAACAGTTGAAATATCTTTACACTTGGCTAAAGATATTGGTGGAAAAGTTGCGTTGATAAAAACTAAAGTCAACCATTTCTGCAGCTGTAAAAAAGATCAAGTATCTGTGGAGAAATATACCTCGACATATGTCACATAAATTGCTCATGTGAAGAATTATATGTTGATACCAAAAGTTGTATTTTGATTTAAGACGCTCCCTGCTTGACTGTCCTCTAACTCGTGATCATTTGTTATTCATATTTCATTAGTATCTCTTGGTCTGCGGCTGAGGGGATTTGGGGGGGGGGGGGGGGTAACATCTGCTGAGACATATCAAGTGAAAAAGATTAGGAAAAAGAAACAGGCTTAGCAGATAAATAATGGTGGTGCGCACGATGCAAGTGATTTAACCATCATTTGCGCGTTTCCACTTAAGAGATGAAAAATGGTGGCGGATGAAAACATCAGACCTGTTTTAAATTTTCAATGTTCTTCAAATTAATACATGAAACATTTCCATCATGTTTTCTACAATGTTTTCCAACAATTTAAGTTCGACTAACGTACGTTTTAATTACACGATCTCATTATGCAGCCTTGTTCTGTAACGAATTAGTGCCACCGACTGTTTATCTTGATGTGCCAGTAGTGGAAAGAAATGAATTTGTGTTTTCTTTTGTCGACTGTCTGGAAATTATTAGATGGAAACTTGACGAGTGAAATCAAAGAAACAATTAGAATCAGAATTAAGTGATTCTACCCCATTTTGTGCCCCTCAGCTGCTGCTCTACATTTAACCTAGCTTGCCTTAGAAACCATTTTGTATCATGTAAACACAGCCTTACTTATTTTATCACATGCATACTTTCTGTCCTCTGTCTTCTTCCCTTCCCTCTGAAGTTTTCCTGATTGTTTGGCTGAGCAGAGTCATCATCAGATCCATCAGTGCAGAGTCATTGCCTGAGGAAACACGGGCCAATTATGGCCATAAATAATAATGGGAGAGCGCATCTGGCATGATGATTGATGGGCCTCTCTCACAGCTCATTTACATGGCTTTTGTGTGGCCATCAGCAGATTCGCTCTAATGTAATGCTCAGCAAATGAGCCTTTCAGAGAATATTGTATGATTCAAATGAAACAGCAACACAAGGATGGAACTTATGGCTAGAAATATGAAGAAACAAGGAAAGAGTGAGGAAAAAGGAACGCATTTAATGCCCCATACATGCACAGACCTCCTGTATGTGCTGCTGTGCAGGCTTATCTGTGCATGTGTTACCCAAAAAGAAATTCAAGTCCATCCATCAGCATCAATTACTGCAACACGGAGGGAGACTGACTGTGTCTGTGTGGTCAGGTAACAGACCAACCGCCTCCCACACATGAGCACGCGCTCTACAGATACCTTACATGTGCCTGTCAGACACCTGCCATCGTATCCCGTCTCCTCCATGTCATTTTATAAGGAGCTAAGTGGAAAATGATAGAGTTACTTCAAAACACAGATTGGTGGTCAGTTTTTAATTTCTGAAGATAGGTGTCAGCAATCTGTCCTTCTGGGGATGGCAGCAGCCTCGAGCCAGAGAACAAAAGGCTGCAGCATGCTGACGTGTGTCCCAGGAGCTGATAAGCCTGCTTGTTAATGGTGTTAGGGTAGATTTCATTACCCCCTCCAGACTGCTCTCATTAAATAAACATCCTCCTGTCACATCCCTCACCCTGTGAAAAGAGGAGTAACTGCGGCAGGAGGGTTGGAGGGAGAAGAAGGTTTGAGTGACACAGATGATAAAGTGGAATTTTAAAAGTCAGATAAGCTGTAAAATTTGTGTTGGCAATGTCAGTTTGGACCACTTCAGTCCACACTGAAATATCCTAACGACTGCTCCACTGATTATTTTAGTTGGTGCACCAACTTTTCCACCATAACTATGCATACAAACTTTTTCGGCTTTCAGTATTTTTCAGTTTTCACTCAGTTGTCCTGCTCCTCAATGTGCAAATTGAAAATCACAGCTTCACGTGCCTCTTGTCTCGTAATCTTCTTTTATCAGTGGTTGTTAAGATCAGTAGTTGTTAGGACTTAAACCATCACATGGTGATCTGAAAAAGACAGATTTACATGTATCTTTTGCAGATATACACAAGAGATGCTGTATCATTCACTTATCAATGTCTCCACATGTTCAGTTTTTGTTCCTCTGCCTTCCCAACCTTCTTCCATTACTTTTTTCTGCAGTCCTCTTCACTGACGACCCGTCGTTACCCTCTCTCAGACCTCGCCCGACCTTGTGCAGACTCCTCTCTTCTCCTCTTCCCCTCCCTCTCTCTTCTCCTATGCTCAGATCTGACTAATCTATGCCATCATCCTCTCTTCATCTATCAGGGTGCTCTCATTGTTTTGACGTCTAGTTAATTCTTGGCTCATGATTTATCAAATTCTTATTACCGCTTGCTGAAAGCCTCATTTATTGTCCTGATGTATGGTAATGATAGTGCCAGTGTGGCTGCCTGAATCACAACAAACCCACTCATTTTTTCTTCTTTTTCCTGCCTCCTTCCCTTCAGTTATAACTGCCTCTCCTTTGCAAACTGTTTTCTTTTTACTTTGTCCTTACAGTCGTCTTGGCCTATCTGCCAATAATGCACAACGACACATACACATACAAATCCATAAAACTGTCTTCCTGGATAATGGTTTTATTGTAACCTATAATAAAATTGACAAACCCTTTACACAGTTGTGTTTACTACATGGCAAGCTGTCAGCTGTCAGTGAATTTAGGTAAATTAGAGCTTCTTTAGTGCACACGTTCATTAGCTGTTGACAGGCGATTATTTAAAAATAAAGAACAAGAAAGTACAAAATACCTTTGGGGGAATGTTTTATTGTTGGTCAAGCTAAGTGTATCAAACTTCTTTGCATCATACATTTTCAATAGAAAACTGATCTGGACTGTAGGCAAGTGAGTCACATGCAGATTGTGTGTGTAACACTACGAACGGCTGCACACTGTTGCAGCATGTGCAGAATGAGGCCTGGCATTGTCCTGCTGAAAGGTCCACTGACTTCAGGGGAAAAGATGTTGCCTTGATGGCAGCACATGTCTCTCTGACATCCCAACATACACCTCTTTGTCAGTGGTAGCTTCACATACATGCAGGTCACCCATGCCGTGCCCACTGATGCGCCCCCATACCATCACAGATGCTGGCTTTGGCACATTTCTCTGATAACAGTCTGGTCTTTAGCATGGAGAACGGTGCCTGAACTCATCTGATATGAGTTCTGTTGTCAGATGGGTCTGCTTTTCTAGCTTGTTTTTGGGAAAAACTGTCAGGTTATCATCTGATATGAGTTCAGGTGCAGAGAATTCGGCTGCGTTTCTGCACAGAATTGATATATTGCTTCCTCCTTGAGTTCCATGTGGCTGCATTTGTCATGGTAGCATGATGGTTTCTTGTGCAGTACCACCTGAGTGCTCGAAGGTCATGCACATTCAACAGTGGTTTCCATCCTTGGTCTTTATGTAGTGAGATATTTCCAGAGTTCCAGTATTGTTTCACAATATACTAACATACTGTAGATGATAAAAGTCTATCTAAGATAAAAACTTGAATTCTTTGCAATCTTACATTTAGAAATTTTCTTTCTAAACAGTTTGACAATTCTCTCATGAAGCCACATCCCATCTTTGCTTGCAAAGTCTTTTGCAGAGTTTTTAGTGGATGCGTCTTTTGTACTCACTAATTATAACCTCACCTGTTACCAATTAACCTGCTAATTTTGGAATCATCTAGAGTGATACTTGAATATTTGATAAACTTTTTGCCTCTGAGTGTGCTGCAGGCATCAAACTCTAAGTTAGCTTACAAAATACAATTAAGTTGGTCGATGGAAACACTGAAAATCTTTTCGTTGTAGTTTAATGAGATAAATAAAGGTTCAAGTAAACTGAATTTTAGAACAAGCCCAGACTTTTCTGGAAATAGGGTTTGAAGTTTATTCCAGCGGTTCCCAACCTAGGGGGTCACAAGATAAATCTGAGAGGTTGAGAGGTAATAAATGGGAGATGGTGACAACTTACCTCGGGCCTTCATTGTGCAAATTAAGCCCCAGTGTTGTTATAGTACTACATTTAACCAGATTTTGACAACATTTAGTTTTTCTACAGATACTGGACGTTACTCACAGCAGCTGTGTACTTCATGCTGCCAATAATGAGCCTGCTTCGCTCTTCTCTTTGCCAACCACAAACCCACTGGCACTGTGCCTGGTACATCTCCTCACACATTTTTTTAGGCTGTACTTTCAGTATACCTTAAGTATATAAATGCTAATGCAACTGAATACAGCAGTGGTGGAGGAAGTTTTCGCTTAAGTAATAGCACCAATGCCATTAAAATATTACACATCTTGCACTGAAAATATATTTAAAGTATCAAATTGTCTGCAAGCAATGCATGGAGAGAAAAGTTTCCAATGATTGAGCATTTACTGGGTCTTGAACAGATGAGGCAGTCTGATCTCAAATTCCTCCAGTGACTCTTTATAAACCCAACAGTACGAACTGAACACAAATAACAAGACGTGCAAAATAACACGTTACAGCTAATTTTAACCACCTCATTTTTATTATTGACACATCAACATGTAAGCAGTATTTTAATGTGGTAGTTCAGAGAAGTTCTAATTATTAACAATCCTGTGATTTTTGTGTTGTTGTTGTCTTGCTTACAGGCCCCATAATGCTTTGGGGAACCTAATCAGGAAGCATGCTGGTTTCAGTGAGCCTGTTGTTAGCTACAGGGTTCAATGTTATATTGGTTCACATATTGACAAACTGGCATCATTAAATCTCACCCGAATTAACTATTCACACTTACTGTTTACAGTGCAGCCATGGATGTTCAGACAACTGTCACTGGATTACTTTGATACTGGAGAAAACCTAAAAATGTGAAGATTCTCAGGCAAGTTCTGCAATTAAGAATAGTCTTTTTTTGATTTCCACTTGGATTTATGGACTTTTCTTCGCTATGGACACCAGAACTAATGTTATCATCAGAAAGTGTAAGTCACAGTGAATCTAAAAATGTGTGTATCATGTATGTCTGTTAAGGTCTGGTGTTATCTGAGTTATCATAACCCAGAGAAAATTAGAGATTTTAAGCAATTGGCGGCAATCAGGCCCTAAAGCATTAAAAACACCAAAATATTAATCTGAAAGGTAGCTAATAACTACAACTATGAAATGAATGTAGGGTAGTTAAAAGTATAATAATACTAAAAGTAAGCAAAGAAAACAGAATACACACTTTTTACTCTTAATCACTGCATGTATGTCTTGTAAAAATGTTTTTCAAAAAGAAATACATTTAACACAAAATACAAAAAAGCAGTAGGCCTAATGATTGCACAGTCACTTCTCATTAGGCTTTAAAGTACAAATGCATGACAGAGTGTAAGATGTAGGATTATTAAATACTATATCATTTAAATAATCTCAATTTAGGCTAAAGAAAGCTGGTGATTCTCCTCTAAAAAAAATCCATCTCAGTCCACCATTTTTTGTAGTATCCTCTCCTTCCTTTAGTCTTTCTCACTGCTTTACCCTCGTGTCCACCCCCTGCTTCAGCCTCCATGAAGGACAGACACTGGGGTAGAGCAGGTCAAGCATTAGCACAACTATCTAATCACCACCTCTCCTCTTTTCTTTCTCCTCTCCCCCTTTTCCACTGACAAGTCATCTGTCAACGGGCTGGCGGCTCTGGCCTCTCCATTAGAGCAGTGGCACCTGAGTATTTCTCAGTCACACACACACACACACACACACACTTTTCCATGCATCTCCCTGTCCAGACACCCTGCTCGTAAGGAGGGAGATCAATGCTGCCAGCTCCACGCATCATTTGTCATGCCGCTGCCCTCTCTTTAATGAGCTTGTCTTGCTTCAGCTCCTCCTTCTCTTTCACTCTCCCGTTTTCCTCCCCGCCTCTCATCCCTTGTTCAGCTGACTATTTCAATCTTTCAGCTCCGTGTACAAGCATTTTTCTGTCAGCCACCTCTGATTTCCTCTCTATTTAGGTAATGATACAAGTCGTTTTTTTATGGGTGGAGATGAACAGTCAGCTTCATTTAAGTAGAAGCACTAACAACACACTCTAAAAGGTCATTTATTGAAAATAAGGAGTAGGTTGTTTATTGATAATGTTAATTAAAAGTGTGTAATTAAAATCAGGAACATTTTTGTAGTATATTATAACATATAATATATGTGTTCCACGTGAAAACTATGACAAATAATATTAAAAGAGGCTCCTAGTGATGAACCAACAGACAATTAGCACCTAAATCGGCAGCAGCTGTTTTACAAAGCTTTTATAGTGAGGTTCAGTCAATTATTTACTCACACACAGCAGCACCACTTTAAATGTTCAGTGGCCGTTATCAGTTTGTTATCAGGGCCTGGCTCCACCTCATAGTCAGCTTAGTAGGCTGTTATTGTGTTATCGACGTACCAGCTTTACACACGCAAACAAACTTGGTCATGGAAATATATACTTTTCCAATAATTATATGAGCATTTCATATACTGCCATACCATCATAAAACTGATGGAGACAAGAAAATGTACAATATCACTACAGGGCATTGTTATTGAAAGGGGAATCTGATTGTCTGTACCTAATCTTCATACTCACTCACATTCACACAACTTAGTCTCTTGGCACACAACAACTAGTGACGCATAATTTGTAATACTAATATTTGCACTTTTGCAAAACTACACCATTGAAGAGTACGCTATGCTGGGCACAGCTCAGGTAGATGGGTAGAGCCACCTTGTGGCCAAAAAATCTGTTATTAATTAAGGCTGTGATTAGTGATTATTGTTATTTTGTTTTAATTTGCAGATTATTTTCTCTGCTAACTGATTATTGGAACAGCCAGTAACTATACAAAAAGAACCCCAAACAATTTCTGTAGCTTAAAATTTTACTCTCCATGCTGTCAAATAAATATTAATGGAATTAAAGCTGATTAATTAGTTCAAATGAAAATGGAAAACGAATCGTGGTTCATTAATTACTTGAAAGAAAACAACTGTTGAGTCAAACTCATAAACTTTACATACAAGCAGTATGTTAATTTAACACGTTATTTCAACTCAAACTCATAAAAGCGCATGTTTATAAGTTCAGTTGACTGTAAATGCATAAAAAAATACATTTATCTTAATGACAAAATATTTCACTGAATTCCTGTGTGATGTTTTATTTTGTAAATGAAATAATTATAATGAATGATAATAAATACAACCAAAAACCATGAAAAGTTTTTCCTGAAAATAATTATGTAAATTATGATTTCACCTCTAATTGTATATATTTAGCTGTCAAATGATTGCAGCAGAGTAAAAACGTCCCTCTAAAATATAGTGCCATACAAGTATAACGTAAAATGAAAGTACCTCATATTTGTACTTGAGTAAATGTACTTCAACACTGCCTGTTGGTAATAGGTTCTTACATCGTCTGCAGTGGTGCTGCTGGTAATGGCCAGTAAATTTGTGATGGCAGTAAAAGTTGCTCAGCTAATGATGGTTGATGAGTGGTTGCCGTGGTGCTTGAGCAGCTAATGTGTCTTAAGAAGATCAGATGAATGAGGTGTGCACCAGTTTGTGTGTCTGTGCGTGTTTGTGTTGGAGAGAGAGAAAAATAAAAAGGGGGAGGGAGGAGCTGTGAGTGGCCCTATTAACAGATATATGTGGTGCCACTTCTTGTTGGGCTGCCAGGAGTCACCTTGTGTAGTCACCTTGTCCCACAAGAGGTGATGCATGGGCCCCCAGGATCCCAAACGTAACACCTCATCAGGTGTAGCTCTGCACAGGCGGATCAGTGGTTCAGTGGTTGTGTGATGCACTGGCTTGGTTTTAACTGTTCTGTACATTTGTTGATTCCTGAGGCCATAGCTGCAGAGGCACTGTGTTGACTGAACTTTTCTGTTCTTGTAAGATGTTGTTTTCCAACGAATGAGTCGACTATAATTGCAATCATTTGTTAATTTTATGCACACATTCATTCTGCAGTGGAAGATGCAACATCACTGAGCCAAGTTCAACAAGTCCTCCAACCGAAACAACCACGAATGCGGATTGTCCCTAAACTCAGTCACAGAAGTGTACCAGTGGTGGATCTTCCTGTAATCTTCCTCTTATGTCACCACACAGAGGTGAGCTGATGGTTGGCTGCTCCTACATAGTGGCACCATCTTCTAAATGTAAGTATTCTTCCATGTTGAATGTCTTTAAAACTGTGCTGGGTCGATGCAGCTTTCTGTATTAATGCGCTGGTATTCTTTTAGCCCATAATGATTTCCCAACAGTGATTCATGAGACATATGAGGGTCCTAAAGGCTGGAAATCACAGCTATAATGGATGAAGTTCTGTGAATACAGATATATAAAGACTATGTCACTACAGAGTAGTGAGGCTTAAATGGAGCGTTTATCCTAAAACACTCACTCACAAAGCACTTTTGGCTGTATAACCTGTTTTCCTGGAGCATTTTTTGATATTTATTGCTGTTCTGATCTTTGCTAATATCACATTAAATGTGCAGCACAGTTTCATAACATTTTCCAGCTACCAAATACATCTACATTTGTCAGTTACTTGGAAGCCATGAATGAAAACTCCTTTTTAGACACACATGGAAAAAAATGTATCTGTAGACCGTTTGTGATACAGCTGCAAAAATGGTTGTTTCTATGCACATGCAATAAGTTCTATGCTTCCCATAATTTGTTCATTCTGAGAGGCTGCCGTCTCCACTCAGAATGAATGCCCACACATCTTTTAATGCTTTCCCGTTTGCCAAACTATGCGTTCTTTTGTTGCCACTATGGGTCACATCGCATTGGAGGTGATTCAGGACTGTTTGTTGGTACTTGGCAATGTGAGGATAAGCTGTCATTTTTCAAATGCAGGAATGTCGTTATTACTGCATCTTCTGGTCTTTTTAATATTTTTTTTTTCGGGTGTCTCTTTCTAATGTCTGGATCAGTCTCTTCTCCTTGGTTTTCCAATTACACATAATTCTTGTCAAGGTTCCAAGATTTTGTCTATTCTGTGTCTGAAATGCACAGTGTAGAGCAGGTGGTTTCTTTGCAAACATCGCTGCACCTGCAGTCTGACATTCAGATAACCCAGACAAGACAAATGGCGCTGTTGAGAGTTGAGTTACTGCACTTCTCACATACTTATTTAAAACTGTTCTCCTGTAGAAATATATTTTGTGACAACACTTCTCCAGAAGTTAGTCTGCAGTGAAAAAGACATTGCTTTTGATGTTTGGGTTAAGAAGTAATTGTTTAAAACTGTAGAGTCATGTTTGTGTCCATACAGGGTGTGTCATGTTGTATGATGTTCACAAATACTACAGAGAAAAGCCTGTAGGAACTCGCTGGATAAGAGAAAACTACTGACACAACAAAAATAATGGTACCAGTGGGTAAGATGTCCTATGTTTTTATCTATTTGATCAGGAAAACTTGGTTATAAAAAGTTTAATGCACACATTCAACAATGGTTATGTATTGTAACCCCAGTCTCTATGAGTGCAGGTGCAGTGCAGTAGTAGTAGCATTGGAAGCTGGGTGTGTTTCGACTGCTTTTTCTTGGTGTAATTCTGTTTTACACACATAGATCCGAAAATAGACTTGAAGCTTAAAGATAGGCATGTGAAACATAACACGCAGGCAGTGAAGACAGATAGACTGATGGAAGTGGAATGGAAGTGTATTGGTTGTAACAAAAATGTGGCGGGCACGCTTTCTGTGTTGATGTGGCGTGAGGAGTTCTGTCATTCAATTAACTGAAAAACCTATGTGACAAACCCACAAAGTATTCGTTTTAGACGAATGGATCCACCAGGACTCTTCCTAGAGTTGGCCGTTCAGCCAAACTAAGTAACTAAGCAGGAAGGCCCTTCGTCAGGAAGGTGAGCAGGATCCCTGGAATTCCCGGTTCCTCCACGATTCCTGGCCACGTGTCAAAGTGTCCCTGGACAAGACACTGAACCCCGAACCTCAAAGGAGCAGCCTGTCCACCAGAATTTCCCCAAGGGGATTAATACAGTATAAATTCTTCTTCTTATTATTATTAATTTAGCTAAATACAGAGAGGTTCTTGAAGAAAACCTCCTTCATACAACATACAGCCAAGACAACAATGGAGTGACTTCAGGACAAGTCTCCGACTGTGTTGGAGTGGCCCAACCACAGCCCAGACTTAAGCCTCATTAAACATCTGCGGAGAGACCTGTAGATGTCAGTTGACAGTTGTTTCCCATCGAGTTAGACTGAAGATTGAGAGGATCTGCCAGGAAGAATGTGAGAAACAGCCCAAATCCAGATGTGAGAGGCCTGTAGAGATTTACCCATGAGGACTCTAAGCTTTAATTGATGCTAAAGGGGCTGAATTAAGAGTCTGGAAACAATCTCAGTTGTTGTGTTTCAATAAATCTACAAAAATAACTAAGACATTTGATCTATTTGTAATTATATCTACAACACAGCAAAGGGTGCAACAAGTGAAGAGGCCTGAGTACTTTATGAATCCACTATACTTGGAGGAAGAATGTAATGGTGCTTATAATTTACCTTTGTGATGAACCAGGTGTTTGGCAAACCGCGGAAATACAAATAAAACATTATCATATTGTCAGGGGTAACAAGGATGATTAAATGACGACTATCTCCATGTATTTCCCAGTGTGAGTCTCTCTGCTGCCCCTGTCTGGTCTTCTCTGGTTGCTTCTTTTGAATTACCCTCCCCTCCTCCTCCACCCAGTCCACCAGCTGGCCCATTGCTCAGTGTTATTATTGGATTTCAGAAAGCCGGGAGGAGGCATATATCACATCTCCCTTTGTCACCCCCCCCTCCCTTCGTTCACACTCATTCTTTCATTCATCTTTTTCCTTTTTAATAACTCCCTCTCTGCTCTTTGGCCATTAATAAAGATGAACTCACTCTGCTGTCACCTCCTGCCCTCGTCTCTCTCTCTCTCTCTCTCTCAGTTGTCTCCTTCCTAAAATCTCTGCTCCCACCCCGCCCCCATCTCACTTACCTTCCTCCTTACATTTTCCTTGACGTCCCTTATCTCCCCCCTCCATCCCTGAGCTCACCCGCTTGTCCTCCCTCCACTCCCCTCACCTCTCTGTTCTCCTTCAATTTCTCTCCGTCTGACACAGCAGTCCATCATGTGCCGGGCTCTGGATGCCGGCCTCCCTCCTGACGCTCTCATTCATCAGGACTTTGAAAAGCAGAAATCACTCTCTCCTCTCCTCCGCTGGCCGCTGCCACTTATTGCGCTATCCATCACACCTGGCGGATGATCAATACAAGCCCGTCCCCTCTGCACCTCCCTCCCTCACCCTCTGCTCCTTTCTCTCTCTGTATCTCCCACCCCATCCTTTACGCTGCACTGTTCTTCTTTTACACGTGGCTCTTTGCATCCCAGTTTTATGTGAGAACACTGAACTTGTCAGTCCTTTTAGGACCTGAAAGACAGAACACAGTTTTATGGTACTCAAGTAAAATATACTTGAGCTTTTCAGTTTATGGTACTTCTACCACATTATAAAGGAAAATATAGTATTTTTAGTGCACTACATTTATCAGTAAAATTTACTGCAAAAATCATCATCACTTGAGGATATTTTTAAAGTAAAACCAAAAGCTGGACAGAATAATTCCCCCATGACTTTTTATTTTGAAGTACTCATACTTATTTTAGAGGTCTCCTACTTCCTAGTAATTTCTTGAAAGTTTCCTGGAAAATATCATGTAGTTTGGTACTGACAAACACAAGACAATGCTCAATTTGTTGAGTCCCAAATGCTCTATTTAAACCCCAGAGAATAATAATTGCTCATTTATTTATTGTAATTGGACACCTCATTCCTATACTTTGAATATGCAACATTTTTACATTAAAATAACAGCTTAAAAATCATTTTGATAGTACACAAACTTGCAGGGGGAGCCAAATAGCAAAACACTACAATGCGAATGGCTCCCATTGCCACTACACACCTGGTTCATCTGTTTCTGCTCCATGTACCTTTTCAATCTTGCGTAGCACATGTTATGGCACCACCTCAAGTGCAACCACAACTAGCTTGGCTCAACAAGAACAGGACATTTGAACTCAGTGTGTGCTAATCACAAACCAACTCTGTGGCATTACAACAAAGTTATGTTAAAGTTAATATGCATACTCATACAATTTTCTTCCCGTGCACCAATTAAAGTTTTTTCCATACAACTCAGGATGGCAACATGCTAAGCTAATGACATCTTAACCTGACAAAATATGCTGCAACCACCTGGCTATAACATATAGAACAATCAGTCAGCCCTGGTCCTCAGAAGCCAGTGTCCTTAATGTTTTCCAACTATCCCTGCCCTGCCCACTGATTACCTGGATCAGGTGTAGCAGTACATATCAGAAGGGTCAGTGATGTATCGAATTGTCCTTCAAACATTTTCCCACCATAAATTAAAGGATACGGAGCCGTTACAGTAGGTTTTACTTAACACTAACCTGCAGTGCAGCTTCGTATTTAGACATTAACATGTGGTTTAAATGCTGGTGTTTAGCTTTAATTTGAGGTTGTTAACATCTATGAGAGTGACAAAATAAAGTGTAAAGACAAAGTATGCATGAACTTACACATCCTATGGTATTATATACTACTCAAATAAACTGAATAGAACAGAAAAAATAAAGACTAATCTTATAATGTCCATTAGCCATGCTTAGAAATGATAAAAGAATAAAAGTCATCGTTTATCCTTCGGAAACATGAATCTCTGCACCAAAGTTCACAGCAATATAACCAATAGTTCTACAGATATTTAGCAATGCAGCTAACATGGCTAAATAGAACCTTTTTGTAAAACAAGGAACAAGGAAACAAGCCAGAAGAGCCATTTTTACTGCATGAGAACTTTTTCCCAGAGACTAACCTGTTTGACAGCAGGCTGAATTAATGTTGTTATTCCACCGATCCCTCTTCAGGTAGGACCCAGTTAATGGGGGCAGGCAATAAGAGTGGCTAACAGTGGCTGTAATTCTGCTGAGAGCAGCTTTGCTTTGTAAAACTGATTTGTTCAGGACAGAGGAGTCGTTTAGCACTGCGGCCGAGCCTCCCAGATCCTAATGCTTTTCTAATCTCCTTTGGTATCGCTAATTCTTTTCGTTCTATAGCGCCATTAAACTTTTTCACAGGTTCTTGACAATGAATTAAATTACACTGGATGTATTGAGCAAATGAACCATAAATTGGCCTTTGCTGCCCACACTAGTGTGGGTGGAAAGCTGAGAATACACTGGTTAAGTGGCTGCAGCTGCACAGCAAACGTAAAGGGGACAGAAAATGGAAAAACTACTGTTGCACAGGCTCCTGCATGCTTCCCACTAGTCTTAGTTTGTGCCTCTTGTGTATTGTCATTACACTGGAATGTTTAACCCATGTCTCAGGTTTTCAGATTTTAAAAGTTGAGCTCATATCATACAAAATAATCACAAATGTCATTCTCAGCTAGGAACAAGTGTTATAAAGGTGCTGCTATGGATTATGAGCCAAAGGGCCCTGGACACAGACACAGACTGGTTAGAGCCCCCACCCCTGACCCCACTCCTTGTACTGTATGTAGGACCCCTGGTCTGAGGAACAAAAATAGTTTTTTGTCTCTTTCTGCTTTTTTTTCCATATGTTAATGGTCATTTTGTCTCCATGTTTGGCCATTATGTATTAGTTTTAAAAAAATCAATTTTAACCATTTTTGGTCATTTCTTTGTTTATTGTTGGTTATTTTACATCACCCTTGTGCTCATTTCGGTCTGTATCAGATCATCTGTATGTGTTTAGGGTCGTTTTATATTAATAATAATAATTCAAGATTAAAAAAACTTTATTAATCCCAGAGGGAAATTATTTATTTGACATACTTTATTGATCCCTTGGGGAAATTGTTTCTGGACAGTACATGTCGGCGCTACTATGGGGTTTTGATGTCTTGTCCAATGACACCTCAGCATGTAGTCAGAATTGGGAATCGAACCACTGACCCTGGGGTTTGTAGACTAATGTTCTACCAGCTGAACCACTGCTGCCCTCAATTTTATGTCTATGTTTGGCCATTTATCTTTTTTTTCTCTTAGTGATTATTTTGTGTCTATGTTTGGTCATCAACTGTATCTTTTTGGTAAATTTTAAATGTTTGTGGGAATATTTCATCTATATTTGATAATTCTTTGTCTTTTTTTTCTTTTTTTGCATCTTTATCTGGTAATTTTTATGCGTTTGTGGCCATCGTGTTTCTTTTTTGACCATTCTTCAACAGTTTGTGTTAATTTGTCCTATTATTACAATTAATAATAAGAACTTTTATTATTAGTTATTATTACATTAGAGGCAGAAACCATGTTCACCCTGCTGACAGACATTCATCAACATCACTTCTGCTGTAGCTGTGAAAACTGACGTGACTCCAGAGTTGCACTGATGTGATGGGGGATTCTGGTCTTGGCATAAAACCAGGCGGACAAACCTGCCAGCAGCTCAATTATCTGTCATTAGCAGCCAACACAGAACAGGCACAGGGTAATTTGACAAGCTAAACTGATGCTCTTTCATTCTGCGCTGCTTCACTGGTCATGAGTAAATATATTCTCAGGCTAATGCATATAAATAGAAGAGCTATGTTTGAACAGCTGAGAGAAAGTGAAGGACCAGGAAGAGTAGGTGGTAGACAGAAATGAGGAGCTAGGTTTGATAAGTCATTAAGTCAGGATAAATTCTGACTGCCTGACTGGGAGTTGACCTAAATACTGTTTCTTTAGTATTGGGAAAAAGGCTTATGAGTGGCACCAAACATTATGATAATGTCTCAGTAGATCGATGGGGGTCATCAGGGGTTAATCTTCTCTGGAACCCTTTTCTCCAAAAACTGCTTGTTCACACTGATTGGAAGCTTTTAAACTGAAATAATCCCGAGGTCACAGCCTGTGTCTGTTTCGGCTGTTTTATCTCTCAATGGTTAATTCATTATTTGTCTGTCTGTGTGTGTATAACAGGCAGGTGCTGATGTTGGGACCCAGTCTTAACCTTTTCCCTCTTCTCTGTATTCTCTTTATCTGTCTGAAAAGTAAGACGGCAAGTGACAAAGACAGATAGAGCTGACTTAAAGAGGAGCTTTGATGAAAACTGCAGATCTGTGTGTAGCAATATATGGAAATAGCAGCAGATTTCTTTACATAACCAAAAAATAAATAGCAGTTTCACAGAGCAATTATGCAGAATGCCTCATTTCATATATATTAAATAAATTTCACTCTAAATTTAAGCAAAACATTGCATCTGTGAAGCTGAAGAGAAGTTTATTTTCCTATGCAAAGCGAATAGAGCACTTATGGTAGCAATAATATGCTAAAATCTACATCAGCTGTATAATAAGCATGTTTGCAGAGTTACCCATAGCACCATTTTTATTGCAGCAACACAATTTACACATTTGGTGGTCAAACATTTGCCAGGTTGTAGCTTCAATCTGAACCGAACTGGACAGAAAATTGGCAGAAGAAAACAAAGAATTAACAAGCTCTGCTCTTCTGTCTGCAGATGTTAAGAGCTGTCATATTTATCCAGTTTTGTGCCGGTAAAACATCGCTGAAGAGGAGGATGCAATGAAGGAAGTGATGTTGCCTTATGTTCTCCTTAATGCTCCACGCAGATGTGATGTTTCTTCACTAGATGCTTACAATGATCTTAAAACGCACAAAGCCATACAACAACTTTTCCATCTCAGTCAAGAGTAAAAGCTTACAGTGAAGTGTTTGATTGCAATAAAAATGGGTGGCTAGAAATGCGCTGAATGTCCCTCACCTCACCCCCAGTGCATGCTTTTTTAAAAATATGCAGGGAGGGAGGGTTCTTGGTTTATATCAGAATTTCAGGCTGCAAAGGCAGAATAGACAGAGAAAGAGATAAACAGAGTGAGAAAGATGCATTAGCTGTGTCGTTCCCGTGCCGTCTCTGCTGCCCTCCGCCCTGCTGTCTGTCAGCTGTCAGACACGCTGAGTGAGGTGGGGGGGGGAGGCTGTCTGACACATGGGGATCAGGTGAAGGGAGAGACGTCAGGACAAATAAAGAAATGGAGTGACAGAGACACAGGAAGTGACACAGAGGGCGAGAGATGTTTCTCTGCCTCTCAGCACCTGCACACACTGGGAGAAACCTCGTGTTTGAGAGTTAACAGTTCAGACACTGAAGCACTGTCGCTCTGTAGAAGGAGCTGTACTACCTGCAAGAAGTCTCCTCTTAATTTATACCCAACAAAAGCACTTTAATCACTAAAAAATTATTTGTCGGTTATAAGCCGTCAGTAAGTGTATCTGTGTTATTTAGGTTCTGATTCTTTTAAACTCTTTATTCCCCACATTGATTCAGGCTATTGGAATCTATTTATATTTACATTATATATATAATTGACTTTGCGTCAATGCCACTTTCAGTTGACACAGAAGCTGTAGTAGCAGTGCAGCAGCTGCAGTTCTTTGTTTTCACAAAGATAAGTGCTGGCAAAATGGCTTCCTTTTGGTCGGTCGCTGAAAAGTATAGGTCAGAGTTTGCCAAACTTAATTCAACATGAACAATTGGTGCAGATTTTCTTCCTCCATGAGCAAATCCACTAATTTGACATTTTACTCTCATGAACTGTAACAATATTTCAACAGTGCTCTAAAAGTTTTGGCTGATTTATGCCATCCTGTTCAGTTCAGTCTCATCTTCTTCACTCTTGTTGCCATTTTTGTGACCTTTTTTCTACATTTTCTACATGGAAACTACATAGGAACATAACATTGGTATTCTTAATCCTGTCTACATGTTGGCATGTTTCACAACTATGCTATATGCTATATATAGTTATTCTTGTTGGCATCTTCGTACAGGTCTGAAAGCTGTGATTAAATGATTCAATAACATTTAAATTATCCACTGAGTCAGGTGGAAATTAAAACCCTTATAAAATAATCCTTGTTCTGATCATCACACCTATCAATCTTTACAGTTCTTAAATGCATTAAATTTGACCATTTTGGTGTAAACTACTGCAGATGACCTCAGTAACATGAAGAGTAGGTGGATTTATTGTTTTCACATAGTTTTGCAGTGACTGACGGGACATTCCTCCGAAAATGAGTTCCTCTCTTCTTCCTTTCCATCCTAATGACCTTTGACTCTTGACACTGTGTGACATACAGTATCAGGAGTGATGTAGTGCTCAGACTGACCTGTTGATCCTCGGAGTCTTAACATAACCCACAGACATTTCTATAGTTAGTTGGCACTAACACTGTAAAGTATGAACACTTATTTATATGCCTGGGAAAAACCTGGATTCTTTCTTTCACCGTGTTGACCAATATCAGGATTTTTCCACATTTTTTCCCCCTCTGAGAACATGTGGCATCAATTGTTTTTTTGGCTACACTCTCCCACTTTAATGCTTCATCTTGTGAGACAGAGCACAGAGGAGAGGAAAGAAAGATGGGAGTGTCAGCGAGGAAGCACATGGCAGCTGAGGGTCATTAATCACTGTCATGACGGAGAGAGACAGAGGATGAAAGACATGAGAGATGGAGCGCAGCAGACATGGCAGGAATCTCTCCAGAGATGAGATGAATCAACCCTTTCAGTGGCCTCCGCTTTGTTGTTGATATGAGGCTGTGACATCACATCCTGAAGGGCTCCGAGTTGGTGAAGCAGCAACGTCCTGGTCAAAAGGGAGGGGAAGTGAATGCATCAAGCTCTGACCGACAAACGCATATGGATTGTGCATTGGATTACTGCCAGTCTAGCAGCTCCCAGAGGCCCTGAATATCTCACGAAGACATGTGAGTTATGGATGAGGAAAATATCCAGACTCTAGGGTGGAGGCAAGCTTATCAAACTCGGTGTTGATGTGCGCAGATACAAAATCACGTCATCAGAAAGGTGAAAGACCAATATAGCACCTTGGTTTATCTTTCAAACAACCCATTCACAGCTAAGTCACGTGGTTGCTCCAATGTCCGTATTCTTTGTTTGCTTGACTGATTCTTCATCTGGCATAAACAGTATGAAATGGAACAACACCAGTGTTTGTAATATAATACTATAGTGATACTGTCGTATAATAATAGTTTTATAATTATATGATAATATTGTGCCAGTTATATCCAACTGTCATTCAGAACATTTGCTTTAAGTCATGTTATCACTTTACATACTTTATTTACACTATTATGGTATGGCTGTTTTTATACTGTGTTGAAAAAAAATACACAAATGTATTACTTAAAGTATCTAAAGTATTTTTTTGAACATACACTACCAGTCAAAAGTTTGGACACACATAGGAATAACCATGTGTTTCATGAAAAGATACATGTCTTCAGTTGTGTTACCATCATTGCACATGGTTTTCTAATGATCAGTTAT
>JAUMHL010000004.1:3500910-3526762 GCA_032362345.1 Sandelia bainsii
TATGAAATCTGCTTTTCTTTCACAAACATGGTCATTTCTATGTGTGTCCAAACTTTTGACTGGTAGTGTATGTATATTTTTTAAATAGAAACATGTTGCAAAACTTAATGTCTTAATGTGAAGAGGTGTTGTAGATGCGCTCTATGATCACTTTTTTTTTAGCAAAGCTCTCATTTATAACCATCCATCTATTATCTTAACCGCTTGTCCTCATAAGGGTCGCAGGAGTGCTGGTGCCTATCCCAGCTGTCATCAGGCGAGAGGAGGGGTACACCCTGGACAGGTCGCCAGTCTATCGCAGGGCAAACGTATAGAGACACACAACCGTGCACGCTCACATTCACACCTAGGGACAATTTTAATTTAATTTTCAATTAACCTAATATGCATGTCTTTGGATGGTGGGAGGAAGCCGGTGTAGCCAGAGAAAACCCACGCAGACACAGGGAGAACATGCAAACTCTACACATTGAACCTGGGTCCTTCTTGCTGTGAGGCAACAGTGTTAACCATTACACCACTGTGCCACCCTCCCTTATAACCAGTCAGAAGATTTCAGCAATTTCTGTTTGATTAATACGTTTTGCAGCTTATTTTTTATTCCAGGTTGATAATGACTAATATCTGAAGAGCTTTGCAGACAGCAAAAGAGCACAGCAGAGCAGGGAGAGGGTGAGTTGGCTGGAGCAGAGGGGATTCATTACTCTAACAAATAAAAGTCTTGTGTTCCTATTTTACTTTAAGAATTGGTAAACTATACTTACAGTACAGTAATGTTGCAGTTGCTAGAAGACAAACAGTACTTAATGCGGAAGAAATGGCACAGCTGTAACCTATTTATAATATTGTTGCATCAACCTGTAAACAGCCTTCTTCTGCTGTAGTTGAGGTGTAGATAATTCTGCATAATACTACAGATTTGATGGTTTTTATATCTAGTAAAAAGACCACATAGGGAAGTGACGCATCTCATAGAGACCTAATCTCTTTTTATTGGCTCACACGCTCACACAGGGCCATTCTCCATTAACACAAAGATAAGGGACATCATCATCAAGCCAAAAAAAAAAAGTAAAATATAAATTTCTACCTTTTGAAGTGTGTTTTTTCTTACCGACATGTGACTTGCAGGGCAGCTATGTATGTATGTGGTACAGAAAAAAGCTATTTAATTTGAATTGGACAGAAAAACACAGGAAAAGGAAAGTAGAGGAACGAGCGTGATGGTAACTCCTTCCTCTTGCCCACATTTCATACCACAACTCTGGCTTGCTGCACTGCGGTCGACTCCTCAATATGAACCAGATACTTGAAATCACGATACTTTATTATTCTGGTCATCCTGAAAATCTATAACATCCCTTTTCTTCAAAAGTGAAACATGCAGATTGCAGGTTCTGTATATATTTTTCTTCCCTCAGGCTGACATGCCGGAGTGGGAAAAAAAAAAAGTCAGAGAATGATGAATGTGTTCTGGCCAGAGGAGAGTGGGTGGTCTGTATCTGTCAGCGCTGCTATTACAGTAGACAGCAGAGTTACAGGCCAATAAGCCGCACTATCATCACCATCATCAGCAGCAGATCCCCTTACAACAGCTCTCAGCTGTCCGCATCACATCCCTGACAGCACAAACATGTACTTACCCAAAGAGCTCTGCACTTCACTGTCTCACATTAAAAAAACAAAAACATTTGGCTGTTTCACTCTAGGTTCTTAAAGGACCAGTTCACTCAAATGACAGAAGTAGATTCACACTTCTTGAGGTATTCATGCAGATAATATTTAGTTCCCAAGGTTTTGAGTCTCCTCCTGTGTCTCTGTCTTACATTACTCATTTGGTTTCTCAGCCATCAGCTTTATCAAAGATGCCTTTAAATCACTTACTTCATAGTTGTTTCTTAGTCATGTGGCTCCAGCTGATTAGGTTAATATTGTTGTTATTGATTAATATGACAGTTCATTTTACAATTAATGAATTAATAGTCAATATTGTCAATCATAATTTCCCAGAGTCAAAGAAGATGTCTTCAGTTTCAATCCACAGTCAAAAAACCCACAGATATTCAAGAAAACCAGCAAGCTGTGGCATTTCAGAAGCTGGAAACAGTCAATTTTTTGCATTTTCATGCAATTTCTGGCTCAAGCACTTAGAAACGGTGTTGGGTTGCGAAGCGTTTTTGGCCAAACTGTGTTACTACAAAACCCGTGATCATCACATGATGCACACTGGCCCAAAAAGCATTTCTCCCAACCACAATCACTGGAAATGGAGAGAGAGAGTGTCACAAACCACTTTTTTACTATCACAGTTTGATCCATTTGATTCTGTACCATTTGCAAAGTCAACAGGAGGTGTAAGATTCTCTTTGTTTTGTGCTGTGAGGCAACAGAACGTTAGCCTGCTCCAGGCTAGTGTGCATGCTCTACTGTATGTGACCTTACAATGGAAGTGATGTGGGCCAAAATCCACAATCCTTTTTCTGTGCATTTTATCAGATGTGTGTTTAAAGTTAATATGAGCTTTCAGCAGTCTGAGTTAATCAAATAAAGTGGAAATCTTCCAGTCTTTTTAGTATAAAATTCCTTTCACTGTTTCACTGCTCAGTGCTCCACTGTCGCAATGGAAAGATATGAACAAAAAAGAGTGAATTTGGTGCTAAAAAGTCTACAACTTTGGAAGTTATCTACTCAGTGTGAATAAATTGGAAGGTTTTTATTGTCTTCAGTACTTTTTAACAATTTTGCACAGAAGGAGGACTGTGGATTTTGGCCTCCATTGCTGAAGCATCTTGAAGGCCAGTATAGACAGGAAGGATGGTTACAGCAAGTAAAACCACAACTAGTAAATAACCAAATCAATGCAAACACAAAATAACACCAATACATAAACAAAGAAAATCTCAAGATGGATGAAATAAGTAAATACTAGTCAGCAGTGGAATGTAGTGCAGTAAATGATAATGACATAAATGATGATATAAGCAATGATTGTGACGATGTTGTCAGTCTCCCTCCCCCTTACAAAAGGAGGAGGAGTTGTACAGTTTAATTGCCACTGGGAGAAAAGATTTCCTGTGGCGCTTTGTGGAGCACTTGCTTCAGTGTTGATATAGGCACCTGACTACTGTTTTAAGACCGACTTGAAAAACTATGATCTAGTATTTCATAATTATTGATGCTTTGACTTGCATTTTCAGTTTGAACATGTATGTCTAAATTCACCAAAGTTATTTCATGTGATAAATTTGTGTTGATTTACTTCACTCACACAAGTGAATCCAACCAAAGAAAACTGGAATTACATTCATCATTTAGACAGAAACACGAAACCAAATGAATGATAATGCTGCTCCACAACTGCTGGATGTGTAAATAAGCAACTGTTTGCTAAAAACTTTGCTATATCAACTGAAAGGTGGTGATATGGTTCACAATTTGTTTCTTCCCCCCAGAAGGTATTAAGGTGTTAACATGGCGTTGAGGCTGGATAATACACAGACCTCAGAGTTTTTTTGGAACTACTCTCTACTAAACAAAAAATTCCTATAAAAACTTAAAGAAACTTAAAACTTAAAGTGTTTCCCTCAAAACCTGACAACAAACCAACACAATCTGCATGTTAGATACTGCTAGGAGTGAGTTTAAAAGTGAGTTTTTGTATTTGATTTAAACAGCCCACTGATATTCATGTTGTTTTCAGGACTCAATCTATTTTTAATGGAGGAAACTGGCTGGTAACTCAAAACAAGAGAAATAATAATCTCAGTGTTCTTTCACAGTATCTTCCCCCAGTTTCCCTGCGTTTCCCTGGAGCTGTGACGCTCATTCACTGTAATTTTTATTAGGGATTTACTGGAGCAAACGAGACCGGGTGTTATAATTACCAGGCTAAACAGGAGAGAGCTGCTATCAAAACAGTGTGAAGTTGGTTTGTAGCACTGATTCATGGTTGTGAAAACACGAGACACACACTTATAGAGGGTAAATGCAGGCAACACTTTATCTGTGGGATTGGAGAGGAGAGTAATGAGGTCACCTGTGAGCCAACTTCACTGTGTTACATTAATGAGGTTTCTGTCTGCCACTGTGGCAAGCTACAAGGACACACACAGTAGATCACCTAGCATTATCTGTCCTCTGTCACTTTGCCTGGTACCCGTGCAGAGTCAAAGAGAGAGTGTGGCCGAGCGTGGAGCCAGACTGTACCACTGCTTTATAATTTCTCTGCAGCTCATGTTGGACCCCTTTGACAACACAGCGTTGATTTATGGCTCCTGCAGACAGACACAGCCAGCAGACGAGCGCAGTGCTAGTGTTGTGTACTCACGTGATTGATTATCCTGTCTGCCTCGTCTGTGGCATTTTTGAAATGTAATCTCTCTAAACAGCGTGAAAGGTGTGAGACCCCAGAGAAAACAACCCCCCGCCCCTGTGTGTATCCTGCCCTGCATTGTATTAGCATACCTTTGCTCAGGCTTACTAGTGAAATTGATTTCCCTCTCTTCCTGCAAAACTCTCCCCAGGATTAAACCGTCACTGTGTGATTTACTGTACCCTTGCTATAAACAGCGTCATTCCTCCACGTGGTGCTGATTGATGTGCCAGCAAGTGTTTTGTGTTGCCACACTGTCACGTCATCATACAGTACATTTCATTTTACTTCTGCAACAGCTAAGAAAACAGTAGAGGAGATCTGCTTGGCTGTAGAGCAGGATGGAAGTGAGCAGGGGTGGGTGTTGGCACTTGATTCATTTAGATTTGATTCGTTTACTTTAGATAAATACTAATGTTGAGTAAAGCGCTGTTGACAGTTCATCCTGGGAACTTTCTAGTTTCTTCTATTTTCAACAAATGTTTAATTAAATATACGTCTTTGGCCACCATTAGATTTGTTTTTTTGGCAGTGCTATTATGACCATATATATTTCTTTATCTGTTTATTAGAGTACAACTAGAAAATATAGAAAATATAGAAAATATGTACACAGTATTAAAAAAAAACTCAAAAATAAAAAAGCAGCTTCTTTAGGCTAAAGTGACAATACTGAGTGTGATGTCTGTAGAGGAATCTGTAGAGGTCAAGGACAAGAATAGTGGAGAGGAAGTTTCTTCTTTGAGACACCGGAAGAAGTCCAGCAAGAACCTGACTCAGCTTCTGGCAGCTTCTTCTGGACTCATTGATCTTTCCGTAGCCCCAAAAAAACCTGATCAGGAATGGTCTTTGTGAAAGGAGAGCAGCCAAGAAACCACTTTTTGTGTTTCTAGTTGTTCTAATTTAGCATTGTTGAAAACGAATCCAATAGTGGCCTAAGACTTTTGCACAGGACTGTATATTGTTATAAAATTGGCCTTAGGTGCTGGTTCAGCGATCATTTTGGTAGGTATTGACTACTACATATTAGGAACACCAAACAAGATTTGCAGTCTCTGACCCAGTTGTCTAGCCATCACAATCTGGCTCTTGATAAAGTCACTTATATCCTTATACTTCCAATACATCAACTTCAAGAACTGACTGTCCACTTTCCGTCTAATATGTCCCACCCTTTGACAGATGCCACTGTAACATTAAAATTATTCACTGCTTCGTGAACAGTTTTCCAACTTTCCTACATTTTGATCGACAATCTTTTTCTGTGCTTCTTTTAGTTTTGTGTTTCCTGCAGCATCAAATTTTGTGGTAGCAAAGCCGTCGTGCTCCCACATCTAGTTTTTTTTTGTGAGAACGCTGATATTATAACCGGTCACAATAATTCCTAAAACCACCAAAATAACACTAAAGTCAAATTGAAAAGATCCTTTAAAGCTTCCGCACCGACGCAGTCCCAACAGCGACACGCCTGGCACTGCTTCTCATCTTTCTTCCTGCGTTTATGAGCGTGTCTGCCTCTGTGTAGCTGATGATAAATGAGCGTTGCAGTTCCTGAGAGAGCTTGCAAAGGAAAGAATAATGGGTATTTAAGCACACTTGTAAATTACCAACACATTTGTCTTAGACTGTCCCCTTAGGGATGTCTGACAGCACAGCACACAAGGTATATAAAGCTCACATACATCTGTTCCACATAGCCTTATTGGATCTGCTGACATCACTTAAATGCAAACTGTCACGCCATATACCATAATTCATACTCTGACAAAGTGCATAAAGCAGTCTTTGCTGTTTTTGCACCTGCATGTGTGTGTGTTTATGATAGAGCCTGTCTCAGCAGGTGTGTGCCAGGTCACGCAGAGTGCACGATGATGTTTATCTCTAAGTACCGAAGACAGGCATGCTGGACCGCCTGGTGGGAAAATGGGATTACAGCTATCTGTTCCTCTGCGGCGTGCTGAGCGCCAAGCCTCTGATTTTGCAGTTACATGCTTCCATCAGCTGCACACATGCTGTCTGACGCTTTGTTATGCAAACCTGTTTGACCCAGCAAAACAGCCAGGCAGAAACTATGATGATGATTATGAAATATTTGGCATGTTTTGTATAAACTTTCAATATTTAGTGACAAGAGAGATGGGAGAGATTAGCGGGAATTAGCTTTATTATTATTAATTACAGATTGAAATATAAATCAGAGAACAACAGCTCAGTTCTGAACATGATGACTTTGCTTTGACTTTTGCTCTGGACTGCTTCCTGCTAAGCACGGAGTTTGTTTTGAGTTGCCTGCCAGAGTTGGGATCATATTTGATTCCCAGTCCCGGCAGGCTACATGTCGAGGTGTCCTTGGACAAAACACCGATACCCTGACCCTTGGTGCCTCACAGGGGGCAGCCTGTCCAAAAAAGAATTTCCCCAAGGTGATCAATAAAGTATCAACTATTATTATTATTATTATTATTATTATTATTATTATTATTAATAACCAGCTTTGTGTTTCTCCAGTCGCAACCTGCTGAACAGCTTCCAGAACAAAAAAAAAAAAAAAAAGCCAGAGCCCTCCAATTTAACATCCTCATTCATAAACAGTCATTAATGTTTATGACAGGTGTCGTGACATGTTTACGGCAGCATTATGTCTGCTTTACGAGGCCACTGTCAAGACAGGTTTTATGACCATGGCACTTGGAGGCAGCGATGGGACCGCTGGCAGCACGTCCAAGAGGTTCTGGGATGTTTAATCAGTTACTCGAACACACTCACAAATAAAAAGAGAGAACAGGGTTTGGCAGAAAAGTCGGTCTGTTTGACAGGGATAGCTATCAAACCATCTCATTAAACTCTCTGGATCCTGGCTTCCCAGTTCTTGAGGGCTTTTATAGGAAAATCACTATTCTCAATTTGCTAGCTGTTGTAAAAGTCGTGTTCCAGGTAGTGGTTGTGGTTTCTGGTGGGGGTTAAACAACACCCCAGATTCCCCCGGCCTCCTGCTTTATGGCATGCTGTAAAACTGTTGGCAGGCCGACAGCGGCAGTATTTTTTTTAATTTGGCTACTAATTTAAGGAAGAAGTTTAAGGCTGTGAATTACACTCATGGCAGCGACTCTTTGGTATTTGTTGATACTGTAGTGGCCAAGGGTTTGCTTTGAGTTGTGAGCAGCATACAGAGCCACACTTCTTGTTCTTGTTATACGTATTCATTCAGATGTCTTTCTGTATTCATTTGCATTGTGTCTTTCTAACAAGACAGGTTAGGTTTTGAACTAATAACTTTCCTAATGCTTTGTGAATCTATAAAATACTTTTTAGCCTGGAAATATACTTGCTGTTTACCAACGCTGGCATAGGCAACAGCAGCATCATTGACGTCATTATCTGGAGGTTGATTTAGTAACCTCTTGTTGTAATGCAAATTTGTCAGCATGAATAAAACCAGAAGTAGCACAACATTAAAATGACGTAAAACCTCTCACACCACAGACTGCAGCCCTACTATCGCCGGACAGTGCTTCATCAAATATCAACATCAAATTGTTGCTTGTAATACCTGCGTAGATTTTGGTGAAACCTTACTAGTATGATTAAAGTTTTTTCATCACCTTTTAGTAGTGGGCAGTGAAACAAGTGAACATTAAGATATCATCACTGTTCAAGATGATATGGTGAAGTTGTTAACAACATTAACAGTTTCCATATCCAGCAGACTCAGGGCAACATTATCATGTGTTTGCAGTTATTGTTTCTGTCAACGTGATGAATCTAACTTCAATATACAGAATATATGAGTATGCAAAGTCTCATTTTTTTTAGCTCTGTTTCTGGCTCTTTATTCCCTTAATGCTCCACTATGTCCACTATGAGTGAACTTAGTTTGGCTGCGGAGCAGGAACAGCATGTTTTTAGAGCTGATGAAAATGGCTACCTCTGTGTATGAAAACAAAGTTGATAGCAGCAATGACACAGAACTGACTGGAAAGCCCAAACAATTGGATGAAAGTTGCTAAAAACAAAAAGGAAGGTCACTAAAACGAAAGTCGCAATTGATTATAGCTGTTTTTACCAAACTTCTTTGATAAGTGGCAGATCAACAATCAGACAACACTCACATGAATAGTTTTTACATTGCGAACATGGATGATGATGTTTGACTGCACCTTGAAAAACATTTCAAGGTGCAGTCAAACATCATCCTGGTGGTTAGGTCAACACGATTTTTTTTTAAAAGCGACGTCATTTAGATATGACTTCGACCCAACCATATAGGACTCCATCCAATTGAGTCATGCTGACGCTCTAGTTTTAAAAATGTTATCTTTACAAATGACTGATTCACCTCATTGTTTTCACAGCAGAGCTTCTTTAGCCAGTAAAAGCATTCAGACAATACGGTGAAAAATATCTTTCTTTAAATAGATAATCTTTGAATCTTTGAGTTGAATAGAGGCTGTGTGTCACTGGGGCTTGGACATGCATTGCCCTTCCCTGCACCCTAGCAAGCACTTTACTAACGTAAGCAGTTTTATTGATAGGGTAATCCTAGACTGATTAATGACCCAATAATCAGTGGTAACTTGCAATAAATCAGCCGCCGATCAATAAAGCCTGTGCTCTGCAGCCGTGGCCAGATCGCTACCAGGTCACTGTATATCTACAAAGAGCACAGGCAGGCTGAGCACTGAAGGGAGTAGGAAGAGTGGAAGAAAAAGTGCTTCCTTTCTAATGTGTTGGAAATGGGATTGATAGAGTGGTTACTTTTTGATTTTGATTCGTCTGTCCTGACTCTTTTCTCCCTCCCTTCTCTTTCAGACTGATTAATGGCCTCACAGCAAAGGCAGTGATAAAGATGGAGAGGGGTGAGCAGGATGTTAAATTATGATAACGACAGCACAATTAATGACAGTGGGAGACATTATTCTTCGACCTTTTGGCGTATCACAGCTGCTACTGGTACGGAAGATGTACAGTGTGCTGATGCTGTTGAAGGTTCACACTTACACTGACATAGCACAGATAGTCACACGTACTTGAACAAAAATGGCACCAGCTTAGTGACTGTAAGAATTACATCTCATCTGTCACTTAAAAAAAAACGTATTATGTACTACTTATTTTAATACAAACTATAGTTTTTTCTTACACAGTTGTTTGTGTACCCAAAACCTAAAGGTGCCACATACAGTCTTTGACCACTAGTGGTGCTGTAGAGCAGTGTTTTTAAAGTGGGTCTGTATGTTGTTTTTATTGTGCTTTGCATGGAGAGTATGGAGGTACACAGGCAACATGACACCCAACTGGATTCGCTCATCAGTAGTTGGTGTCTGCTGGGGCAGTGAAGAAGGAGACTGCAAACAAGGATGGAAATTATTCCAGTCATCCATTTTCTGCTGCTTATCTGGAGTGGGGTAAGGATGCCAGCAGGTCAAGTGCACAGGCTCTTCAGTGTGTCCTGGGTCTAACTCAGGGCCTCATACAGTGGAAGGTGCCTAAGAGGTATGCTGATCATATGTCCAAACCACCTCACCTGCGTCCTTTTGAGGCAAAGGTCCTTAGCTCTTGTTCATGTCAAAAGAAGCCAGTTGAGGTGGTTTGGGCACGTGATTAGGAGGCTTCCAGGTCTCCTCAGGATGAAAGTGTCACAGGGTGTAACATGCATTTAAAAATCTACAATTTTACAATAGCCATTTCTAACAGTTCTGAAAGGCACAGACAAAATCCTGTCAAGTGGACTGTATCATTCTGGAGGACAATTCCTCCACTGTCATTACGTTTGATTGGTTCAAACTTTTTTACAGGTGCACATAAACATCTTTATGTGCATGTATACTTGAAGTAGGGTGTCTATTGTGATGAAGCTTTCCTCTCTTCTGCATGCAATCCTGAACAAAGTGTGTTTCAGGGAAAACACAAGAAAAAAGAAGGTTAACTAAAACCAGTTCTATAAAAACAGTTTATATAAGAAATGGTCAAAACTTCTTTCTCAGTTGAACTGGGAAATCTTAAACTAGAGCTAAAAACTAGTAGCTCTAACTAGATCTGCAGCCTGTTATTTTTGAGAACAGGGAACAGGCAGTCAGTCAGTCTGTTTATTAATAAAACCACAAACTGTGTGTGCCTATAAATCTTTCAGCTATTCCTTGGAACACAATGTGTGCCATTATGTTGCTGCTGCTGTACAATCCAAATCTGCGTCCAGTGCATCTTTGAGTGTGTCGTGATAAACTACTTGAGCTTCAGCACGTCTTGCAGCATGTATTAGTTTATAGACAGTAGTATAGTTGTCAGCAAACACTAGCTAAACTGATTACTTACTTACTTATTGATTATGAACTAAACTGTTTATGTGGAGAAATGTTCATCTTCTGACATTTTTAGAAGTTACTAAACAGCTTCAGGTGCATTTGCACCTTAATCTGGACTGGAGGTAGGCTGACCCCCATCGGTATCTAGCCTAGAAAAACCAAACAGATTGAAATTAGAATTAATCTGGCCAAAGGAGATGAATATACTGTTCGTAGCAACAGGGATAACATCTCACTCGCTTTACCAAGCATAATCATACAATAGTATTTGTGTTATAGTGGGGCGACAGCGGCACAGTTGGTAGAGCAGTCAGCAATTGTCAATTGTCTATGAACCCCAGGGTTGGTGGTTCACATCCCGGTCCCTCCACGATTCCCCAAGTGGAAGTGTCCCTGGACAAGACACTGAACCCTTGGTGCCTAAAAGAGCAGCCTGTCCACAAAGAATTTCCCCAAAGGGATCAATAAAGTATCAATTATTATTAGTGATTAGGGACATCCTGTCACCATTTTTTGCTTTTTGTGGAGAAGAAACTGTCATCCCCAAGAGACAAACTAAAATGATATTTTTCCAGGATGAAACTGGATTGTTTTTAACTTTAGCCACTGAGAAGAAAATACCTTGTGTTGTGTCTTCAGGAATAATGATGAATATTTTCATATTTAATGACAATATACACACAAAATAATCCACTGATTATTGTCAGACATATTGATACTGACATTAACTGTCTTACAGTGCTTCAGTTATGGATTAATATGACATTACTCAAGGTTTCTTGTGTGTTAGTTGCAGAGAAAAACTGAAGCAATTTCATCAAAGACAACATTCAGATTTTCATACAGTCCTTCTACAAGATAGAACTACAGGAGGACTGGAGGCCTCTAGTTTTGTGTTTGAGTTGTGCAAATGTCTAACAAATGTGCAATTAATCAAATAAACATACATTATGGAGTAGATCTGGAGATCTGGGGCCTGGTTAGAAATTTTGTTATTGTGCTGTTGGTGATTACATCAGGTCTTAGCTTTAGAGAAATGTTTCAACATGCCTTAACCATGAACAACAATACCTTTTGAACTATGTAAATCCTGCAAAAGTGAAGAAATACAGAAACAAAGAAGGATAGTCCTTCATGAATTGTGTTAATTCGCTCTCAGCTGTGTCAGCTTAAATCAAACTCAACATCTAGCCAGTGAAACATCAGATGGGATGAGAAAATGAGATATGGACACAGGCACCGCGTTAAAGAAGTGTCCCTGAAATCAGAGATCAGTTTGGAGGTCATTATTTGGTCAAAGCACATCCCAGATCCACGGAGGAGATCACTCTATGCTATGAGAGAAGCGATGGGGTCATGAAACAAAGGAAATAAGGATTAAATCAACAATTTAACAGAAGAGTTAAGTCTGGGGAAAAGGAAGTGAGGATGACAAGGTGCATGGAGAGGAAGAGCATGTGGGGAGATAAGATAAAGAGAAGAGGAGGACGGAGAAGAAGAAAGGTAATTTGAGAGAGAGCGCCAGTAGGAGAGGTTGAGGCAGGGCTGACAGTGGGCCATTCATCCTCCATGCTAGAGGAGACAAACTGCTGGCAGAGGAAGACAGGCCCCATAAATCACTTGGTAGCACACACACACGTGTGCAATCACACAGTGAAACACACACGCGCGCACACAGAAATCCACATATGAACAGAAAATACACATGTCCTGCAGCTTATTTCAACAATCTATTTTTTCATTCTGGTCATCTGGGGCTCGTTTGCTCTTTGGAACAGTGCCAGAAAGTAACTACAGTACGTAACTCCACTACTGTACGTAGTACAATTCTGAGATGTGTGTACTTGAGTATTTCCATCTTATATATCTGAGGAAAATATTGTACTTTGTACTCCACTACATTCATTTGACAGCTATCATTAGCTGTGATGAATAGCTAATGTCTGAGGCTCAGCAACTCTGTCTCCTAACAATTATGTTTCTGGTAGTACCGTGAATGAATAGTCTGCGATTCATCATGATTAATCCCAGTTTTTAAATTATTTATAACATTTTGTTGTTGTTTGGTCACCAGCTGAACTCCACCAGTGTCTTTTGCAAGGACGGCTTGTTGACCCTGTCTCATCTTGCACATATGATTAATTTGTGTTACCGCTGACAGCCATAGTTTCTATATGATTAAATTTATAACTAACAAAAAATACATTTTGTAAAGACACGTAAACCGAGTTGCATTTTAATGAGAACATATTGCTAATTTATGTAAGTGACAAGTTGCAAATGTGTCGATACTCAGTACACATCAACAAAATATAAAAATTAATAATGTTACCAGACAATGTTTTTTTTTATTTTTTTTACCAAAATAGGATCCAGGATCGCAGTACAACAGCTTCATTACAGCTTTGTTATGGTTGTCTTTAGCCACTCACAGCACTTGGTTAAGGTTAGAGAAATACTGCAGTCCAGCTTAATAGAGAAAATGTTTACAGTAACTTCACGCACAATTTGTTTATGTACTTACATGTGAATAGAATCAATAATTTTATCGCACTCCCAAAAAAACTTTTCCTTCAATAGTTATAATTAGTAAGTAATTTTACAGTGTTTAAGCCTAAGTAAAGAACCTTGATACTTCCTCACTTCCTTCACTGTTTTCGTCACTCTTTTTCTGTGTGTGTGGTGGAGGAAAAAGAACCAAATATTCCTGTGACCTTTTAAATTTTCCGCTCTCTGTACAGTAATACTTCGCTGATGGTGGAGCGATCGGCTTGTTCTTCCCCTGTGTCTGCCTGCGGCCAAGGCCGGCCACTCTGTGACTGATTGACTCTCTCTCTGTGGGTTCTGTCAGTCACAAACCTCCCACTTTTCTCTCCCACCCAGAGAGGGTGAGGAGTGCCAGTTCCTCTTCGCCCAGCCCTGACCTCTGCGCTGACATGCACGCCGTGTTTTGACAGCGGGCCACACGCTGACCACGGCCGCCTAGCAGGTTGGGGAGTGGCTTCCCTCGTGTTTTCACTGGAAGATGTTCTTTTTCATTGTTATTTCAGCGATTCTGCAGCAATTCAATAAATGAAGGCTCAACCCTAACAAGAATGAAATTGCTTGAGAAATACATTTCTGTTATCTAAAAGCTATTTACTTGTCCAAAAAGATTAAGTAATTATAAAAACCAAAAATTTGGTTTTTTTTTTAAGTCATCTGTCATTCAGTGTCCTCCTTATCATCATTTCCTCTATTTGTATCAAACAAAGGACATTAGTAAATTTCCTGTATTTGTATGTTATATTGTTCTAAGTCTGCCTGGTTGTACTCAGGAGACAATTTGAACCAATCTGAAATGTTCAGGTATGGTAAACACTTTTCTTTTAAAGATTAATCCTACTGTCATCGTTGTTGCCCAGAAAATACAACACCTGCTTCTTTAGAAATGTTCAAGTTACTGATGCAGTTTATAAAGTGACAGTTTAAAAAAAAAAAAAAGATTTGAAAACTGCAGCTCTTCAGACAATAACACTGTATTTGCTAAAATCAAGACTTTTTTGTTTAAGATAAATCAATTACTGTCCATCTGACTGAACTGTAAGATAAAAAAAAAGATGTGCAGCTGTTTGTATTTTAAGTATTCTATGTACTGCCAGCTGCTTAATAACAATACATAATAATATACAGTATTACATGATTGTATTATGTGTTAAGAATCTGCATTTGCAAAGTAACTAATAACTAAAGTTTCCAAATAAAGTTTCCCTCTGAACTGAGTCCAAGTGACATAAAAATGGAGCTATAGTACACAACTTGTTCCTGAAAAATATGTAAAAATCAGGAACTATAACGGAAACCTTTCATTTGCAAGTAGTCACGTGATGTATTGTTGATAGAAAAATATTAACCACAGCAGCTTTATGCAAATGCAGCCACTACACAATATTTGTGTAGAAAATAATACAATGAAAATATGTATAAAACCATCTAAAATAACTGGCCTCTTTATGTTGATGGACTTACTTAACTTTAGTCGAGTGTTTGTTGTACAATAGTCCAGTTACACTAAATGAATGCAGGCAATACTGCAAGAGCTGTTGTATTAATGATGTAAAACATGACACGATGAGCATTTTGGTTAGAGCAAATGCAAGGTTTTGTATAAATCATTAGTGCAACCCAGGTCACATAGTACTCCATATGACCTTACACACAACAACTTGTGTCTCTGTGTATCAGTGAAGGCAAAAAGTTAGAGAAGCTGCATAACTAAGATGTATTTCCCCACAATTAAAACCAAACAAACAGCGTCTCAAGAGACTGAAAACAAACAACATAATTGTACAAACATATAAGTCCCATCAGAGACTCGGTGGCTTAAGATAGAAGCTCATAAATCGAGTCACATGCGATCTATCTTTGCACTTTAACTACATATGTGCATTAGTGGAGTATTTTTAAAACGCGGAAAGGAAATATGCTTACCATTATGTAGAGAGCTTTAAAAAGAAAGGCTTTATACTGAGGACAAATGAAACGATTTCGGACCAGCCGTCTGTGATCTTCAGTTATTTAATTTCCCCCCTGCTTCGTCTTTGTCTCTCTTTTTTCTTTTCCCTTTGCAGTTTGGCTTTGATATGGGTCAGTTATTCCCTTCTTGACCTCTCCATTGCCTTTAACCATATGTGAACCGTTGGGGTCAGGTCAGGGGCGGTGGGAGAGCACATGTACAGATTTCATTAAGGCTGAGTTTTCCAACCTCCTTCTCCTGCTCCTCCTCCTCTCCTTCACCCTCCACTCTGAACTCCATGTTTGAGCCGTAAGGATGGAAAAGACTGATGCTGTGATCTTTAGTCTCTATCATCAGTCTTAACCTCAGTGATCACACACAGAGAGCAACAGTGAGAGGGAGTTAAGCGGGGAAACGGAGCTCCTGTTGAAAAGTAGCAGTGAAACTATTAATTATTTAGCAAAAATCTGAAGAATTATAAATTCAACTGAATGTTTGCCAAACCCTTTACACTCTCACATGCCACATTTGTAGTTAACAATGAGAACTGTGGTAGATTTACCATCAGTAAATGTCAGAGACTGAAAAGCAAAGCTCTTCTTTTGGAGACTAAGAAGACAACTTTAGAGACCTTATTAGCTGGAGCCAGTTGGCTAATTAAGCTAAAGTTATTATACATGTTGAAAAGGATTTCTCCTGCTAATTTTTGCTTCTGGTTTTAAAAGGAGAAAAAGTGTGTAAAACCTTTGATAGATTACCCAGTGGGCCCACATGGCACATGTCCAGGAGCCTCTGTGTGAAGTGATTGTTGTGTGAAAGTCTCAGAGCTCACTTGGAAGACTGAAAAATTACCAAAAAGAGAAATATGACATTCTAAAATAGTTATAAAATGAGCTTAAAGACAAAAAAACTGCATAGACACTAAATGAAACATAATATATACAAACAGCTGAGACATTACTAAAGAGAGACATATGACAACCTAAAATGGACACAAATTGAACCTTGAGAGATGAAAAACAATACACAAGTACCCACAAGAGAACATAGCAAAACAACCATAAACAGTTGAGAATTACTGTTTAATATTTTGTTTTGTTGCATCTGCATTTTTATTTTGTATTCTTGTTGGGTACATGTGCCAGCACAATGTTTTCATTCATAATCACTGCATAATAGCTAATCCAAATAGGACACCTCGACATGTAGCCTGGTGGGACTGGGAATCAAACCGCTCACCCTCGGGTTTGTAGATGACTGCTCTGAGCTATCGTGCTGCACACATGGTGAGTCAGAGGGATGTCAAGCATCCAAGCTAAGATATAGCCTATTTCCGCATTTTAATCGTATTAAAATTAAAATGATTACTGATGTCTTACATTTAGTAAAAATAACTTCAAAATTAATTTAAAAAAAAGCTTTATAAAAGAAAAATCTGCTGTTTGTGAAGTAGTTTAGTTTATTTGCATATTTGCATTTGATCACAGCTAATGCAACAGCAGAAAAACGCACTTCACTCGCTGAGTATAACTATTATACAGTATGTGATACAACCACACAAACAACACTTCATGTGTGCAAATCAGTCAATTAAATGTGCAACAAATGGTCCGTCACAGATTGGTTGTCATCAAAGTTGCCGTTGGTGAGTACAGTTGAATTAAGCTTTTTGGTTTGTTAGATTCCGAACACCTTGCCAAACAATGGCAGGCGGCAACGACTTTGCGATTGTTTGCCAGTGCAGTCGAAGCCAATTACAGAACCCCAAAGCAGAGGCATTAATCAAAGCTTTAGTGCGGTGGCAGACATCAGATTGCAGAAGTGTGCAAAGCAGATACGTCACTGTCAGTGAGGCCATGCGGCAGGCATTTAGTGGATTGCATTAAGTCGATGGCTCAGCTGAATAGCAAGCTAAGCTAATGTGGAACAGGGGCCTCTGGAAACTATTTGCTTGACATGGTGGGAGGCATAGGGGAAGCGAGTGGAGGAGTGAAGCTGCCTTCATTCTCCCATCCCTCATTTACTATCTCTTCTTAATTCTTTCTATTTTTCCACCTTTTTGTCTTTTTTTAATTTAAGCCGACAGGCTGAATTGGAGGGCGTGGGATGGCCAGTGGGGGATGAGGAGAGAACAGTGGTAGAAGGGAGGAGACAGATGAAATGAGATAAAAAAAAAAAAAACAAGAACAAAACAAGCAGCAGTGAGAGCTACAAAGATAGAAACAATGACGGAGAATCAAGGTGGAGGTGGAGGAAAAACAAAGAGTGTTAAGTACAAAAAATCTCATGTGTTTCATGAGAGATGGAAGAGGTGTTTGGCATCTTGGAAAAGCTTGAATTACTACATTACATGAACATGAATGAATGAAGTTTTGTTTCAGCATTAGTGTAGAGTAATAACATTAGCACTGCCAGGGATTTGAAAGTGTTTATGGTGAATAAAGTGATTTATTAACACATAAATTGGTGCAGTAACTTACAGCTTAACCTGCCCTCTGTATGTCAAGCTTGTATCAGTGATGGGATGTAACTGTACGTCCTGTGTGAGTGGTATCACCTTGATGACATACAGTGGGGACGGATGGGAAGAGTCAAAGTGGGAGTAAATAGATCAATAGCTGTCATAGCTCAGGGGTCCTGTGATCTGTAAAGCTGCCTGCTTAAAAAGATTATGACTGCACTGTGGGTGTTGGACGACTGTGGCTACGCAGTGTGAGTGTGTACGTGCACGAATAAGAATAAATTACAGGGTAATGATATTAAAAGCACAAAGTCGTTAAGATGCCAAGTTAAGACACAATAAATCCACTCACGGCTTCTACAGCCTGTCCCCACGCTGGGTAATTAAATTAGATTTATAAGCCATATTACATCAGTGCTAGATACTTCATCCACCCTCAGCTCCTGCACTGTCCCTCCATTTTGCCCTGCTTTATTAGACGTCCTGACAGCCAGTGAAAAATATGGAGGAATGTTCCAGGTCCCAGGCTGCAAGAACTCAGCACTGGGTACTCTGTCTTTTGGTGGTGTCAGTCGTGTCTACTGATAATATATTAAGGACTCCACTCCTCTGCAGAGCAGGGTAGTTGCAGAGCTGCCTGTGACTCAGTCAAACAGCTTTATCATCATCCACAGTCACTGCTGCCACTGCTTTACTGCTACTGTTGCTACCACATCGTCTCGGACGAAGACAGTTTTCTGTTTTTTATGCATAATGTCATTTGGAAAAATACCCCACAGTTTTTATGCGAAAAGTGGATGTATACTGGTCCCTGCCATACTGTAGATACATAACACATTAAGTGATTAGTGGTTTTCTGACTCTACTGAGTTTTTCCTTGCCTGCAACACAGATTTTCTTTCAAAAAGATACTGAAACAAGATCTGATGAGTCACACATGAAAGTTTCAGCTGTTCTGGGTGTGTGTCTATGAGTTTATGTGTGTGTTTATTGGTGTGTATTTATATATTTTTGTAAATAATAATAATCATAATCATAATAAACTTGTATTACTTAATTTTTCTGTGTTAATTTACTAATTTCAGATTTTGTTAATTTTTTTAAGTTTGTTTTCTGAATTAATCTGATTGTAGTTGCTATTGGTTTATGTGATGTTTTAGTGGACCCCAGGAAGACTAGTGGCCACTTACAGGAAGCTAATGGGGATACAAATGAAGAATAAACTAGTTTCCTGTCTCCTGAATATTACTTTCCTTCCTAAACTGTAACCGCAACTATGTTTCAGTTGCAAATATAATCATTATGTTGTGGTGGATGAATGAATGATGTGCTAAATGTATTAGCCGAAAGCGAGTAGCAAGGAGGTGGTTGGTGGGCGTACAGTGTGCAGGACTGACAAACTGGAGATCAAGTCCAGAGTCCCGTGTCAGGTTGGGTTTAGGCAAGAAAAACGCTTTGGTTAGGGTTAAGTTTAGAGACAAATCATGTTTTGGGGTAATTTTTAATACAGATGTTGTGTGTGAAGTAACTTTGGAATTTTTCTTTATTACCCAGCTCACAATCTTGGAATCATAACACTGAATATTGAACTGCAAGATCAGATATTTTGACAGAAAGCAAAAAGCGATGTTGATGTCGGATATTTTTATTATTTTTATTTAATTTTTATATATGTTAAATATATCATTATTTGCAACTTTACATTAAATATGACCATGTGATCATCACGTTAACAGAAAAAGTAATCTGGTCGCAATTACGTTCCCCACAGAAACTTATTTGTGATTGCACTTTAGCTGTATCGATGTGTAATTTTTAGGAGACTGAGTTGACTTATTTTAGTGCCTAAACCTTATCCATATCATGCTCACATAATAATAAGGATTTGTTTTTCTATAGTGACTTGTGAAAAATCTCTTTCTTTCTCTAACTAGCATTCCAATTAATTTTATTCTTAAACTCTAACCAATTGCTTTATTTGCTCTAATTGCCATTATTTCCTTGATATCTTCCATGTTTTCCATGATATAAAACTCCATTCACCTCCAATGTTTATGTCGTGGAAGCAGTAATGCCAGAGCTGTGGCAAATAAAAACAAAACGAGCACGGTTAAATATCAATAAAAGCTAAGTAAAATGTAATTTAGGTGAATCTTTAAAGTAGAGGCCGAGAGCAGGGAATGTCATTCATTAAAAACCCAAACATGAATGGGCGGATATGTCAATCAGGAGAATTATTGTGGGCAGAAAATAGCAAAAACATTGTTATTATAAATGAAGACGTGTGTGTGTGTGTGTGTGTGGGAGGACACTTATCTGCCAGCATCAGGGTGAATTAGTACAAACAATAAGTGTAATAGCAAGTGCAAGAATAATATTACATTTGGTGTTGCAGATGTCAGGTAAAAAAACTGCACTAGATCTGACATTAAATACGAGCTTTTTAAGTGAAACCGTATAAATGAAACAAAAAAAACTGAAACGCACAGGAGAGAAGACCTGGTAAAGTGAAAGCACTGAACAGGGAAGAAGAACTCGAGCTCAGCCTTGTGCGGTTGATTTTAATGAGCTGTGGCACTTTTATTATCATTATTAATTAGCAGTTTTCAACCAGCAGGGAGTGATCAATAAGGTGGAGTCAAACAAATTTCAATGGGCCATTGGAATCAATCAGAAAGCGCTTTTATCTACATAACTGCCACTAAGCCCTGCTCGTTAGTGCTAACATTAGGAGATGAGAGATTTGCAGCATATTTAATTAGAACGACATAACTGAGCAGCCATTTTTCTTCTTCTTCTTCTGCTCACTTCTAATGTCTGCAGTTTTTTTTTCCTTTTGTTTCCCCTGTATTACTAATTTTCCTAATATGCATTTACATTTGGTGTAGATACATGCAACACACCACACGTATGTGCTCACACCCCTTAATCCTTCTTACCTCTTAATCAGACAACCATTAAAATGAGATTAGAGACTATCCACTGAAATTCCACATTTCCAAGCGAGAGATGTTGTCCTTGTTTACTAAGCTGTGATTTTCCTCTTTAGAAAGCAACACAATCCTTTAGACTTGACATGATCAGAGTTTCATTGAGACCACATGTGGGATTCTAGTTTTTTCCCTCTGAACCATGAGTCCAAATCTGGAGATTTACCAAAAAAATGTAAATAATACTGTGGTTTTGTGTGTAATTTTCCATTTTTCAGAAGAGGAGATAACAATTTTTGGACACGTTTTCTTCATACTGTTTAGCTCATCACAGAGTCTAGTTAAACTTAATTTACTCTCTACGGTCTGGTCCCTTTAAAATGTAACGTTTAAGATTATATACTGTACTATGCACAGTAATTGAGTTTGTATTTCAATTGAAAAGTGGAAGCTAGCAAGCTATGGGAAATTGTTGCTGGACAGCTGCACATAGATGATGGCACTACTTTGCACAGGAGGAAGCAGGAATCACTGACTCTTTGGCTTCATTGACGACTGCTCTGCCACCTGAACCACTGCCACCCCATGAGAGTCTGCTCTAGGTGAGCCTTGAACTCACAACCTCAGTATCACGTGCTAACCGACTGGGCCAGTGAAGCTCAGGGTAGGATATCCAAATGCATGAATTAGCTACCTTATGACATTACATCAGTGACATTACATTAATTTGTTACACCTACTGATTCAGTGACTACATGACATGAGTTGAGGACATGTCTGCACCTTTATTATCCATTTTATGAATTTGATTTACAGTGGCTTGTATCATAGGCTAATAAGGTTTGCATGGAACATAGCCTGGTTGCTCGTATATGATTCTTACATAGTGATGTGAGCGAATGACCCTTTTAGCAAGGTCATAAAGACAGAAAAATGGCGGGTCAAGAGAGATTCAGCTTCCACCCGAGTGTCCTTCCATAGTCGGTCTGTAGTCTCCTCTCAGGTATTTGCTGCAGTCATTTTTTATTAGTGTAAGGGGCATACTGGAAAGTAGTAACAGACTTTTTAAAAAACAGATAAGGAGCAATTATAAAATATTTATTCTCTCAGGTTGTTACCTATACCTAAAAACGGTGACTTGTGATAAAAAAGTACTGGACTATCAAAACTCTCAGGAGCAGGGAGCAGTTCCTTAACGTTCTGTACATTACCCAGTGACGGAGTAACTTAGGTATGTGCTCAAACCGATATGTTGACACAATGCTCACACCTGGAAGAAATGACAAAAAAAGGCAGGTTACAATATAAGATCATGAACATCACATCATGTATAAGCCATAATAAAACTTTTGTTCCATGGAAAGCTAATATTATTTCTTTCTTTCTTCACAAAGTGTAAGCATTGGATATCAATTAAAGCAATATTAATAATGATTTTTTGCAGGCATTTTTGTGCAAAGTACAAATTTCAGTAAAAACATCACATCCTCTGCAAAACACCAATGTAGTGCATGAAAGCATACTTATTTCTCAACAAAAATAAACTTTAATTTCAGTTAAACTGAATGTCTCCCCTCTTGCACCTCCCCCCTCCACACCTCTCATGGCAGCCAGCAGTGGAGGGCTACTTAGCACACAACAGTTAATACCTGTCTAATTTATTAGCCTCCTGCCCCAGCCCTGAAGGGCCATTAGCAACACACACTGACACAGCACACCAGCCTGTGTCGTAATTTATTGTCTTATTACAGTGCTGCAGCAGCATCAATTAATTATCCATTAAAGCGCTGCTGTCCCAGGATTTATGGATGGGACTGTTGGGGCTGTGGGAGCTACAGTAGAAGAGGAATGAGGGAGAGAGTGGGTAGATGTGAGGAAGAGGAGGAGGGTGCAGATAAATGGGAGAGGATGAATGATGGATTGTTGTTTTTGGGGTACGCTTGGGTTTGAAAGTTGGGCAAAACATAAAGTTAGCTTTAAAAGCTTTAAATAAAAGGAACAGACATAGAGTCAGCAGTTTGTTTATCCCGTAAACAAATATTGCCTAATTGTGAGATCATGAATCATAGTCACAGATGAAATATAATCTTTTCTAACCCTTTATTATAAAAAGATATAATGCATCATTTACTGTATGCACCCATCCCAGTCTCCACACACTAATGTATCAGAAGGGTGGAAAAAGAGAAAAGTATGATCATTTTTTAAAGGAGCTTTTCAGACAGAGCATGGCTGGTGTGGGCACTAACATCATTACAGTTATTGCTCGTGCTAAATGACTATGTTCTTAGATGTCAATAAACACGGCCTTAATATCCAGTTTGTGGGTAACTTAATAGAGTCACCTTGACCACCAGAAAATTTGATTAACATGTGTAAATGAATACTAGTGTATTAGATGTAGATGAAGTAATCATATGCTTTACTTGTGACAATATGCATGTAAAATAATGTATATAGTTTTGATATTCAGTTGTAGTCATAAACATATGTACTTAAAGCTGCACTAAGCAATTATTTTATACTAAACTGGATTAAATGATCATGTGTAATGTAAAGAAAATGCTTATGCAGCACACGATGTATAACCTAATTGTGGTTCCCCCCTAAATGCAGAGCGTTTTAGCATCTTTTAGTAAATTTCTGTCCTGCAGCTTTATTTTTCGCTTTCACAAGTCTCATTGGCTTCATTTCCAGCAGCAACAAGCAGCTGTTTTTCAGCGAAAAAGCTCTGATTAAACCAACTATACAATTCTTGCTCTCTACCAAAATAGAGAAATTTATGGACTAACTGGTTTTGCTGTTAGACACCAAACTAAAGCTAAAAAGAAAATGATCATTGGGTGAAATCATGACTCAGGGTGAATTCTAAGGGTCACCTCATGTTTACCTCTTACCTTCGGACAGATGTGTCCTGCACCTGCACACACTTCTAATCATACTACCATTGGAGATGTGTACACAGGCATGTTCCACACATGCACGCTACAAAACATAATAAATTCTGTAGCAACAGCAGCTATTTGTCGTATTTGACTAAAAAACGTTAAAAGTGAACAGTGTCCCAATGTCTCATCTGCTGCTTGTTGTTGTTGTTGTTTTGCTCCGTTACTCTTTCCACTTACCTTAACCGGTCGAGGCAGATGACCGCCACCCTGAGCTTGGTTCTGGTGGAGGTTTCCACTGTCTCTCCCTCTCCACTGTCGCCTAGTGCTGCTCAAGTGGGACTGTTTTCTATATACAATTATATGCTGTAGATGACTTTTGTTGTGATTTGGCGCTATATAAATAAACTAAATTTAAATTAATTGAACAAAATAAAATACAAAGTGTAACTCTTTCACAAAAACATGCATTCAGTCCATAAAATGTGAATGCACAGTTTGTGCACTCACAGTACAAACACAGATTTTTATTATTTTTTTTGCCCCTGCCGTAGTGTGAGTTTTGTATGTAAACATTTAATCTATAAATTTGATTGTAGCCATAGGGAATTAAAAAGTCCAACATTCAGACTAAATACACCTGAATTATAAAAAAACTGTTATTTTTCTCCACCTATGAAAACAAACCTCTCTGGATTTTCCAGATATATTGCATTTTAAAATTCATGCACATATAAGCCTTGTTTAGACTTAGTGTACCTTAAAAACCAACGGCAACATCTTCTTCCCCTCTTAGTCTCCTCTACAGCCAGCATCTTCCACTCAAACACAATTCGTACAGAAAACAAAGTGTTTTCCAGTACTGACAGGCAAAATGGATTACTACCATTACACTCTACAAGAAACACATTCTGTTGAGATGAAAGGGTTGTAAATTATTGCAGAAGGTGCTGCTGCTAACAAGTCTGGTGAGCCGGGGCTAATGGAGTTCACATTCACTAACTGCATCCCGGCTATGTGACAAATCAAACGCACCCAAATGAGCATTATCATAGTGGTCTGGGCAGCATACTGGCTTATGATATCCACAGCAATTCTTACTAAGCTGAAATAGTGGAGGAGAAATTGTCTTTAACTACTATATGTATGTACTTTGTTTGATATTAGTGAAGCCATGTTGCCCGTTATTTTGTATTTGGCCTTGTGAGGAAAATACTCTGCACGGACATAAACACCCTGATAGTAAGAGAGGTGTTTATAGTTTCGAAAAGTCGTCCTTTGTTTTAACTTTCAGCCAAACCCACCCTGACACCAACAAACCCATCATCAGTGTTTCCATGACAACAGAGTTCACATTCTTACAATTGTCATTCCCGTGTTGGTGTAATCTCTTTTCATCAGCTCAGATAAAACCGTCATGAACACAATCACAATAGGTTCACATGTCCTTGGGAGGAAGAATATATCCAGACGTGAAAAAATGTGATCTTCCTTCACACCTCAGTTGTGCTGTCGTCCCCTGAGTGGCGCAGACGGGAAATAGGAATGACTGCTTCCTGCCCGAGCCAGCTTTGAAGGCAGACTACGAGGGACGATGTCATGGTGGACCACTGTTCCCGAGCTTTCACCAGGCTCTTTGTAATGTGTGATTTACAGCTTCCCCCATGCTGTTTCATCTGTGATTTAGTGCTTCCTGGTTAGATGGCTATCGGTTGCCTTGCGTGTCCGCTCTTGTTCCTCCAGGACAGTGCGCGGAAAGAAAGTGACGAAAGTAGAGCTTTAGGTCACAAACAGAGCTTTGCATAACAGTGTTTCCAATGCACTAGTTTCTGGTAATAAAGCACGTAACCTGAATTCATACTGCTAATCTTCAGTGGTTGTAGAAGTATCGTGAACCTTTACTTGAAAATACTCATTTGCAAGTACAAGTCCAATGTTTAAAAATACTTATTATGTATGTGAAAGTGCAAAGGGTAAAAATTAAAGGGCCCCTGTGACTGATGCATCAATACAAAGCATCATTTTACTGTTGTAACTGTTGGAGATGGAACTGGTTTTAACTACTTTATATACAGTTCTGTAATTTTATCCAGTGGTTGCCAACCACCTGCTGATTTTTCTTGAATGTTTGCTTTTTTTAGTAAATTATTATTGGATAATTTTACCTTTTTCTTTTTTTTTTACCTAGCCCTCAAATGGTTATGTAAATTAAACTATTTGATAAGTTCAGGGGTTAAAATTCTCAGTAGAAATGAACAACACTGTTGAACTGACAAAGACTAGATGTAATGATCAAGATTAATAACAGTTAACAAGTGGACGTCCTTTGTCCACATCCCACACTGATGACCGCTTCATTGTGAACAGTGCCCTGCGGAACCGGATGATGAATGCCACTCAACTCCAG
>JAUMHL010000004.1:3546055-3557167 GCA_032362345.1 Sandelia bainsii
AATGTTGTCAAGTAGTATTTGAAGGTTTTTTGCTGCTGTTACCAAGGACCAAGTTGTATTTTACAGAAGGACAGTTTGACTAAGTTTCTGCTGTTATTTTTTGATGCAATAGCGCTGCTTTAAAATTGTAGCTCTGTCATCCACTTTAATTGAGACAACTGCTGTGTTTCACATGAAAAAAAGCCACGTTTCCAAGACAAGACAATGATAACACAATGCTACGGTGTTTTGGTGTCTGACAAGCCTTATTATTATTCAAACTGAACAAACTTGGATTGTATTCTTCTCAACGGTACCTGTGGCAATACGCCCACACCACCAATGCAGCCCCTGCTTTTTTAAGGCAGTGTTGCTGTCAGTCTGAGAGAGGGCCGATGCTGTATGGCTTCCAGATCTAGACAAGTTTTGAAGGCAGAGGAGTAGCGAACATTAGCATTGATTAGAAGTAGCTATAAACCATCTGTGGTGAAAATGGTAACCGGTAATGGTTTGTGTATCTGCACTCCTAGGTCTTCCTTTTTCCCTCTTATGATAAATACACTACCACCTGCTGTCTGTAGCGTTTGTGCTGTGTTCAAGTCCCACTTTTTGGTCCACACAACAGTTGCCCTTTGTCGCTGCTGATTCTTTGATGTTGACTTGGTCCTTTGATGTCTCTGCCAGTGTTGTCAGATATTAAATGTTGAAGTGTCGTACCAGCAGCATAAAATAATCGTAGTATCTTATCAGACAGTCTCTTTCAATAACACAATATCATAGACTGTGCATATTATAGTCTATAATGCAATTTTCACCTACAGAACGGTTGTAAAAACCACCTCTGGGCAGATAAGTGCCACTACCGTTGTGGAGTGCAGGATGAGTCTTTACAACCACTCATCATTGTGTACTTTGTGTGTCACTAAGTGTTACATCGTTTGTTGATTGGCTGTAAAGGCACGTGAGACGATTGCGCATAAACAAGCCAAGTATGTCTGTCGTGCTAATGAAATAATGGCCATAAAATGAAGGGGTCAAATTATTGTACATTATGGGATTTTTGGAATTATTGATCGTACATCGTACATATCGAGGGTAAAATTATCGCACAAATTTATAAACCAGTTCTGGCAGACTGTAAATCCACTCTATCATCAACTAATAGCATGAGTAGTCCCTGCGTCATGGTGTTTCTCGCAGCACCTGTTTCATGAGGGTGCACTTTGCCACTTTCAGGTGTGGCCAGGCCTTAACTCATCTCACATTGTCCACTTTAGGCAAGAAGAAAAACACATGGAGAGAAAATATAGTTTTGCAGGTGTGCCCTGAAATGTGTGTGGCTAGTTTAGGACTGTACAGCATGTGTGTGTGTTCATCTCTTTTCCCCTGTGCATGGGTGTTGATGTGTCGGCCTCCCGTTGCTGACGAACAGTTCACAGAACTCTATCAAAGAGAAAACAGAAGAGCAAAGAGGGAGAACCAAGTGGGGGAGGCATCAAAGGCCGATTCTCCCCACTGTTTCCACATGCTGCAACATCCCAGTGCTAACAGCTGACAAGCCCCTCTATAAACAGCCTGCTCAGATCCTGCCAGCAGGATGCACCCATTCAAAAGCATTTTGCTCCCTGAGCTTTGTTTACTGAAGCGATGCCTGGACAGCAGGGTAGCATGGAGGGGGGGGTAAAGTCAAAACAGAGAGAGCATAGGGATTAGAAACGCAAAGGAAACTAAGAAAAAACATGATGATATACAATACTGTGCAAAAGTCTTGATTAGAGTTGTTTTTTAGCAATGCTATGATGGTCATAATACGATTGTCAAAACAACACATCTAATGGTGGTTTTAGACTTTTGCACAGTACTGTATTTGACATAAAGTGATTAGAATATGCTGTTATAATAATAACAATATATCAAATGACAACGTGAGCATGTTCAGTTGCTGTAATGGTCCTACAAATAACAGGTGAATCTGCAGCTCCTTTCAGCTTTATAGAACTTTATATCAAGTTTCAGCTCAGTGTCCAGTGTAGAACTTCGTGAACGTTTAGGTTCATTCTCACTCTTCAACTCTCATGTTTTCAGTTGGAGCAGACAGCAAAAAACCCTCTGTATGCTACCTACTCAGCACTAAATAGCAGACAAACAGAGTTAGCACCTGTCAGGTGAACATAGTGGAGCATGCAGCCATAATAGAGTCAGATATTTCTCTCAGGATTTGTTAAAGACCAAAACCGGGGCTAAAAGATAAATGAATGCTGGACCTGGAGATTTGCCAGGTGGATTCACACATGACAGAAAATGAATAATGATGTTGTTCCATACCTGCTGGATGTGTAAATAAGCACCAGTTTGCTAACATGTTCACCATTTCAACTTACAGCTGTGTTCACAACTTGTTTTTGCTGCCTCCCAGACACCATAAAGATCAGTGATTGCACGTTTACATAAATAAGACAGTTTACAGTTTGTACAACGTCTTCCACATTGTGCTGTTTCTATCATCACCTTGATTCTTGTCCCATTTATTGATGTCACCTATTTTCAAGTAATGCAGCTGAAAAAACAAAGCGTTATAACAAAAAGGAAAATGTTTTCCAGGTGTTTCTGTCAATAAAAGCTGTGCTTTATTCCACCTCTGTGAGCAAATGGTGTGCCTTACCATACATGTTATCCTCTTTTCAACACATCAAAGGAAAAGATGTGCTTTCCACTTTTAAGCAATAGCTTTTATTGCTTTATTCTCACTTCTTAACATGCTCTTCTACCTTTGTGTATCCTCCTGTTGTCCGGACTTGCTTCATGTTTGTCTTTTCCCTCAGGATGGAGGGTTGAGCAAGAGGAAGAGCACGAATCAGCTCTGACAAGCAGAATAACAAACAAATGGATGCACTCCTGCAAATTCCACTCCTTATCACAGCTTCCACTTTCCTTTAAAGACCGAGACTTGAGTCTTTAACCAGTCCTGCTCCACTGACGCTCCTGTGTGTGTGCGGGTGTGTGTGCGCGCGTGTCCCTCACACTTCAAAGATCAAAACAGCAAACATGACAGAATGAGACTGAGTTGTATTCCTCTCAGGTGATGACAGCGATAATCCACAGGCAGCCAGGACTCAGCCAAGCAGAGATGACGAGGTTGGAGTGACACACTGGCACACATTATCTGAAACCCGCCCATTCGCCTCAGGCCTTGTGTTGGAAAAAAAAAAAGTGGGCCATGGGTGAAGACTATAAAGTCTGTCTTACTGCAGCTGTGCGCACACAAATGTGCACAAATCTCAGCATCTACAGGTCTAATCCTTCCTGTCAGACTTTCTGACAACATGATGGACGGATAGAGGGAGGGGGAAGTAGCGGTCGATGTGAAGTGGCAGGTGAAATGACGCTGCTCAGGCGACACACACACACACAGATAAACACAGAAGCAGCAAAACAATAATCACATAATCCCTTTAATGCTTTGCACCCTTTGCTGGTAGTATCTCACCAGCGTGGTGTGATCAACACACTGGTAATTTATAGCTGATTTTTACATAAATTGAGCTTTTTACTGGAGTGAACGAGTCAAACTGTAAATGTAGTTTCTCATAGTTGTGACTGAAAAGTGTGACTTACTGAGAATTCTGAATGTGGTATCATCATTTGGATGCACTAAGTCATTATTTTCAGTCAAAATCTAAATTCTCAAAATTCTTCATGTGGTATTTTCATTTTGCATTAGTAGTGGTTAGTATGTGATAATTTTGACTTAGTAACGCACAATTGTAACTTTGTCAAAATGTTGATGTAGTATTTTGTAATTTGTTTTACATAGTACATTAAGTTTTCTCAAGATTCTGAGTTAGTGTCTCATAATTGTGACATAGCATCATCATAGAGTTTCATCTCTTTACCTGAGGAAGTCAAATTTCTGACTTAGTATTTCATGATTGTAACTTAGGAACTTGTCTAGCTTTTACCTATTTTTCATTTAATGACAGAAGTTGGCTTCCGTACACGCCTCACAATTCTTCAACTTATTTTGAGGATTCCTGTTGCCCTAACCCGACTGCAAGTCATTTCCTGGAACTGATAGCCAACTGGGAATGTTAAAACCTTTAACGATTCCAGTAAAGCACCAGTGCTGGAAGTCACGGCTCCCTAATACCTTCCCAGTGCTCTCCACACGGATTGATGTGCCAGAGGCAACACCCTCATTTGTGACTGTGTCAGAAACATGGCTGCACCACTGGTGCTGGTTGGGACATAAAAGCCTACATTCCTAGATGGAGCTGTCTGGGACAAATGGTGCCTCTGTTTGAGGGACATAAATAGAAAGAAATCCTTTGATTTATCCAGAGCTCATACATTTGGCAAAATATAAGGTCAAATATGAAATAAACAAAACCAAGTGCACTTGTTTGGTAGTTAGAATTTGTGTGATCAACAGAATATGAGTAGGAATGTAATTTTCCTACTTGCTTGCAATCAGCTTTTATTTTCTTAATTATGCACAAAGTGGCATCATTTATGTTACTTTATGTCAACTGCTTAAGGTTTGTTTTAGTTTTCAATAATGAGATTATTGTCAGGACATAAAATATCAGGAAAGGAATCATTTGAATAGTCAAATAGGACACTCATACGAGCACACACGACACAACCTGCTCTTGTTGTATCTTGCCTACCCCCTCTGCCATCATCGCCTCTTTTCCTGCCAAATCATTTCCACCAAATCCGTTTTGATATGACATCACAGCACCCCACAAAGTGAAGATAATCCTTGACATTTTTATCATTCACCCCCCTTTTATTTAGTCTGCGCTCTGCTTGCCTGTCTTGTTTGCTGATAAAATCTGCCAGCCGATGCATGCCTTGGCAGATCACACATCAAAAAGGTCCATTTTCCCCCGGAGGGTGACAGAGTGTCAAAATAATATTCCTCTGTGTGCTCTGGATGGCAGCCAAATTTAAAAACTTAATTTGACAATTGTAACCATTTATATGATCTGCTAGGCTGACTGTAATGTCTGGATTCCCTCCGATTCTGATTTACTACATTACAAAATAATTATACCATCAAATAAGAAAGGTAATAAACAATTAGCCCAAAAACAACTTGGAGTAGATATTCAGCTCAGGTCAGACTAATAAAACAACAATATAAGCCCATTTCCACAAAAAAGAGAAAGTAAATTTTGACACTTAGAGCACACTAACATAAGCGGTGTGGTACGGAGGATCACAGGTCTCATGTTTAGTTCCAGTTACAATAACTAATAAAAACAAAAAAAACAAAAAAATTCATATATGAACAAATAGAGCGCTTCAAAAATAGTAAATATAATACTAATATTATTATTATTATGTTAGTATTATAAAAAAAATAGTTAGTGAATATAACTATTTAATTTGACAACAAATGCACAAGTGAATCCATCAGTAAATTGATTAGATTGATAGGCATTTGGATTGGTGAACTGTTATTCCAATGGGCTCCTTTAAGTGAAAAAGTCTAAATACTGTAAAAGCTCTCCAGATTGAATTTGATTGTTCCCGCAGCTTCTTAATAGAGAATTTGAAAGACTTCAGGTTGAGTCCAGATAGATATGTAGAAGAAGGAGAGCTGGAGGGTAGAAATCCAGAGATATGTGGCCAAAAATCCACTCATAGCCTCAGTTTTGACATTCTAACTTGATGATTGATCTCATCTGTCTGTATTAATACAGAAAAAAGCTTCTTTGTATAAGAAAATTATTATAGTTTTTGCTTGTTGGGCCACTGTTTCCCAACATTCGGGGCTTTCCTGTAATAAGGCACACATTTTTCCCAACTGGTTCAGTGGAATGAACTGCCCGGGCCAGGCCACGGTTTTGATTTTAACAGCAGCGAGCACAAACACAATACATTTACAGTCACAAGAGAGAGTTTTTTTAATAGGCACTCAACTTTGCAAAGGCAATAACTCTCTCAGTCTTACTTTCTCTGTCTGAAACGCTCCCAGTGTTTGCTGAGCTAGCTGAGGCAGCTGGCAGTGCTCAGTACTCGGTTTGACAAGGTGCTTTGAAATACCAATCACAGAGTTTATACAACAGGGAGGGCTCGTAAATGTGTCGAGTGGAGAAATATACACTGCCATACTTCAGTTTTTTCAGTAAAATAAGAAGAGTTATGGTCTCAGCAGTGAGTACACCTTACAGGTGATATAATATACGCTCAGTCTTGTTCTGAAAGCCATTTATCATAAATGACAGTAGAGGAAAGTGCATTTAGTCGTGTTATTCTCATAACAATCCCCTGTAACCTCTCGCCAACACCACCCACATGCATGCACATATATATAGACACTGAAAACCTGTGCAGGCTGGATGTTGTCACTCTTTGAGTAATTTAAAGCACCATGTTGGCAGGAAGCAAATGAAAAACTTTTGCCCAGAAATGAACACCTAAAAGCGCAAGTCTTTGCATTTCTAGTCAGCAACCAGAATGTTTTTTTCCAGCTTAAATGGCAACTGTGACTAGAATTTTTCCTGCTTTAACCATGTAGCTAATTAAAATTAGCTCTATTGATGACACGGTTTCCAGTTGAATTAATGGAGGCTTGATTCACATACATATAGACAAAAGCTTCTAATTTCTAGCCAGCGATTTTTCCAGATCAAAGAACAGCTCTTGAGATCTTTTCAGCGGTAGAGCAGCTATGTGAGCTAGCTGATTACGCTGCCTCTAGTCAGTGACATCTCTACCATTGAAACTGTGTCTGTTGTTGCACTATGTATATCTGGAATCCCGTCCCAGAGAGATCTCAGAGAACTGTGTAGTGCTTTACGGCACTATGTCAGATACAACTAGCTCAGCTCATCATATCAGCAGGAGCAGATTTAAACGCAACACCAGCAAAGAAAGCATCAATTCTGTCCCATTCTGTGTTTGCACTTGTCTATCTGTAATGATGGACTATGCTCTCTGTGTCACTGTGAGCTGTCACTGAAGGGGAAATCAATAAATTGATGAATCTATGAGACCTAAACTCTGATTTCTTTCTGCTGACCCCACATGAAAACTATAGCTGACTTTATCCGGTGAGCCCCCTGATACAAACTCTGAGATGAAGCGCAGTTTCTCCCCATGTGAGAACGTGTCTGACTCGGACAATCTCCCGCTGTGTGCTATATGTGTGAAGGCACAACTCCGCCCAATGTCTGGACGTGATTCTCCTGACATGGTCCAGAGTTTATATGCTAAAACGGCTTGTTTGTCCAGTAAATTTCTGCTGTCAGACAGCCGTGTTGATTTGATGTAATGTCACTTGACTGACTTGTCACTCACTAGTTATAGTTTATTCATAGTTCATTGTTTCAATTTATGTTTCACTTTTAAAAGAGAAAAAGCTTTGAGGTTATGGACTAACACGTTTGAAAAACGTAACACTATCTTGCAAGGTTTCTGAAGAGACTTCAATAACAGTGGAATTTCATTTTCAATTCACAACCAAATGGGCCAAGTTATTAAAGTATAACTGAAAACCACTGGGGATATGGCTAGAATTATCTAGACCAACATTGTTCAGTACTCCCCAGGAGTATATACCAATAATTCCTAGTGCTTGCAGAAACTGGATGGATTAACCGATACAAATAATTAATTTAAACTCTTACATTTTTGCTAGAATTGGTGTTTGCCTGTCATGAGGCAACAAGCTTTGTACCTACTGGAGATAACAGTAGAGACTGATTTTGCTGACTGAATCCACACAAATAGTTTCCTGCAGAACAACTGAGTCGCAACAACCGCTCATTTACAACTAACAGCCAACAGCTTGCACTGAGATACAAACGCCAGATGAGCTGAGTGACACACTGAGGAAGAATATACACTCTCTGGCCACTTTATTAGGTACACTCGTATAATATATAGTAGAATTAAGGTGGTAATTTGACTATATTTCAAATGTTTTTGCATTTTACCGATATGAAACATTAGCAACACCTCTTAATATAAGGCACTGCAGCACTCCACCACCCTCTATGACCTCAATAAATAAACATATACTAGAATTATCATCTTTCTGACAGTTTCAACAAAAACTGAGAAATTATAACCTTGTAAAAGTAGAATTCATAGCAGAGCTGCTGTGTATGACTGCATTAGATTGTACGGTGTGCCTCATAAAATGGGCTGTGAGTGTAACTCAACATCCCATACGGATATGAGTAACTGAGAGCAAGTGGGAGTGAAATAGCAGGAGGTGAATAGTGGAAAAAAGAATAATCCACACTTCAAAGATATCGGGAGTAATCTGTATTTATGATTCTGTGGAAAATCATGACATTATCTCACCCTCTAAAGTTCGTCGTACATTTGGAGCTGGAGGGGAAACTGTCCTACTTCAGCAGAAATCTGAGGTCAGTGCAGAAAATATTTCACAGCATGTCAGGCTGCTCTGCACATGGTGAGTAATGTTCAACATGACACCATAATGCTTGTTCAGGTGAAAAACGGTTCCCTACGCAACTTTCTGGGGCAGCGGTAATAATATTCCATCCGATGGTACGTGTGTGTATGTGAAATATGGCACTACTTCACATTCATGTATTCATCCTGGAGAGATAAATTAGACCCAGGACATTTCAATCGAACTTCCTAAGTAGAGCACTTTGTCATCACAAACGAAAAAGGAGGTATGGGTGGGTGATCGTCAGAATAATTCACGATTCTTTACATTTTAGGTGACATGGCTACACATGATCTTCAGAATTAGCAATAAAACGCGCTGTAAATAATCACATGCACAACAGGAAGATGAAATACTGCTTTAATTTGAAATAATTCTTCATCCTCAACAGTGCTCTGATGTGCTGCATTAAAGCCAAGCAGAAACACAAACTGCATCCTTGCTCTTGATCTCTGCAGTCAAAAATCAAGCATAAAATAAATTAGACTGGTGAGGGGTGAGGATCATTTGTTTGAAGGGACGTGACTGATAGGCGTTGATTTACTTACACAATTATGGCCTTTTAAGCGAGCTCTCCTGTCCATTGTAACATCAAAGCCTGACAAGTGGTTTGACAACAGTGCGTTCTCTGTCCTCTCCTTGACTGACAGGGACAATGGACACCTTCATCCCTCTCAACTTCCTTCAACTGTCACGAAGCTTGAAACCGGACACCTTTTGCCTTTGATACGTAGTTCATGTCCAACAGGATCTGAAACTAAAAGGGTTATCCCATCGGAAAATGCAGAGTAACTGCAGGGCAGTTTTGCTTTATTTAGGGGTACTGTGCAACATGCATGCTCTGGGTTTGATTTATTTGTGAAGACAGAAATACAAATAAAGAAGGCAATCTCATTTACCACCTTCCAGTGTTGCCATAGTCTGCTAAACCACAAGTCAAGTGTTATGACAGACTTTGTCTGCTTTGCTGGCATGTCTTCAGGGAAAGCAGAGTAGGCGTGTGGTGTGTGCTGAGTGATGACAGATGTGGGACTAACGCTGAAATGCATTTCTCCTCCTGTAATGGTGTGTTTGGGGTTGAAACCGTTGCTGCTGACCGGTGATTATGTGGCTGTATGCGCGCAGGAACACAGCCTATGTTTGGTGTAGCTCACATTTGGATTCCTAAATGGTGCGTGGATTCATTCCTGACATTTATGAATGAGGGTTGTGCTGAGGGTTAAGTAAATAAAGCCATCAAAGTAGGGAGCATGCAGGGAGCAAAGAGTCTCCTTCAGTGCTTCCTCCTGCATTCTTTCATTTTTCCTCCCTCTGTTGCTCTGTTTAAACAACCCACAGGATTTTCTATCAAAGTGACTTATTGAACAGGGTGAGTCAATGTGGGACATAGATCCTGGTTCAGTGCTCTGTTACAGCTGTTTCTCCTTTGATTTTATAGACAGGTTCAGGATTAATGGGATCCAGTGTGATAGCAACTGACCTCCTTGTCACTGTCTCTCTGATTATTAACGCAGGCGTACAAATTACGAAATGTAACCTTTTGGAGCATCTTTCTACTATAAAATATTGGGAAAATAAATGCTTTGCAGTTTAATTGTATAGAAGATCTTTACCTCCCACACAGGATACAAATTTCAGCCTTAAAGATAGTTCAGACGGTTTTAATTTTTTTACCTTTAGGAGCTTATTGCTTGGAGGAAAATGTAATTTGTGATTTATAGCTTCAGTCATACATTTGCTCACGCTGTTGCTTCCTTTGTTTGGCAACACAGCTAATTAAAGGCTTACTTCCCTTTAATGATGAACTGCGAAAACACTGTTGGATCAATAGCCATTTTCCACAAAATGATAATTTCCTTTAATTTCATAGGTATCTCAATTGAAGTGTTATCTAGAGAAACAACCCATAAGCAAAACCATATTGCATTGCTAGAACTTAAAGGCCTTTAAATCTCCTGTATCTTCTCAATTGTTGCTATTATTACCCTTTCATAAACTCTTCTGGTGTGATTTTTCTACATGATGAACATGAGCTGAAGATAAATCAGTGTTATAAGCCCTGGCAAATTGTGATACGCCTCGCCGTCTACTTGCACCTGTTGAAGTGTTTCGAACAGAAGGGAAATCAATGGTAAATGATTACTTAGCTACTGTGTGGCGTGAAGGCTGCAGGGAGCAATGGAAAGGTTTGTTTAGTGCCTCCGGGGCTGTGCAGTCAAAATCAATTTCATTGGAACAGTCAAGAATACGTCCACTAGACGTCTGAAATACCCTGAAGAGTGAAAAGTCATTTTTCACCACAGAAAAAATAAGCGCTAAAGTCAGTCTGTATATGTTTAATGGATGTACTATAAACACAGACTGGTTATGTAGGCGCCCAGAAATAGACTGTACTTAGCCGCATGATTCATGTGGTTTACAATGACAGCAGCAGCAAATTTGTCATTGTGATTTTATAGTAAGTGTTTTGAAACAATGGAGCTGATATCAGACAGAGGAAGGCAAAAGTATTTTATTGTTAGGCAGCAACCATCCATTTTTGCACAGATTGTATTAGCTTAGTTAGCCTCCTGGCTAGCTCTATGCGCTTGTGGCCGACTTAAACCAGATATGTTTCTCATATCAAAAGTGTGGACACACATAGGAATGACCATGTTTTTCATGAAAAGATACATGTCTTCAGTTGTGTTACCATCATT
>JAUMHL010000004.1:3557267-3578459 GCA_032362345.1 Sandelia bainsii
TGTTATGAAATCTGCTTTTCTTTCACAAACATGGTCATTTCTATGTGTGTCCAAACTTTTGACTGGTAGTGTACGTAAATGCATGATGCTAAAATACTAATCTAAAGCTAAATGTGCTTGGCAAGTCAGCTTACTATAGAAAAACGTACTTGAAGAAGCAACTCAGATGTTAGTTTTAACAGTAGGTTATGTTTCACTTCTGCAAAGAAAAGCTAATTAGTTTGGCTATATTGGATAAAAGAGTTTAGCTGAAGAAAATCAGGAGTAAGCAAAAGAGAAATCCCATACATGAGTAAATTATCTTATTTCAGTTCAAGAGTGATGGACATTATATTGACTACAGGCATTTCATTGATGGTTTTAGTCTCTGTATGGGAATTGTGATTGATCTAATCCTTTAAATATTACCTGCCTGTGCCGAACTTTGCTGATAGTAATGTAAAATAATTACAGCTGTTAGCTACATGTTTCCAGCTTATTTTATAACAGACAATCCATAACGTACACTTCTGGCCAGGCAATTTAAGAAACCACCCTTTAAATCTAACTGTAACTAAAGTATTGTCCTTACTACAGGCCTGTGCTCACTGTTTCAACAAGGAGCAAATTGTCATAAATTCTACCCTTCCAACACAGATCGTTCTCATTTCCAGAATGTAATATAGTAATATTTGTGAAGTACTTTGACGTGTCATACTGACTCTAAAGGTACTCTTTTGTGTCTGACTGAGGGGACGTCAATCGACTACAGTATTTAACCAGTTAGCGCTCTTTGGCCGTGATGGTATGTGATGCCAAAAGACTAAGAAAAAGTCCGTATTTGATAACGTGGGAAGCGTTATTATGGGATAAGACTGTGTTTTGGCCAACTATGCATACAAGTTGCAAAATAAGCTTGTATTTAAGCTTTATTTAAGCAATATTCAGTAGGTAGGATTAACATTTAATTTAATAAAAACCTGCATTACAACAACACTGAATGTATTGCCTTGAAAGCAGTTAAAAGAACCCCTCTCTGGTGCCCCAATCTTGTTATTTGAGAGTACACAGTTGCCAGCAGGCAGCCCGGAGTTTTTGGAATAAGATCCTCAACAAAAAGCCAAGTCTAGAGGGGTGTGAAAAAACATCTTTGATGTCAGATGAAATTTCACTGAACAGCACACAGTACAATCTGATTGCAAAGCTGGCGTCCTCTGGCAGCCTGATCTCTCCGGATCGTTCCACCCACAGGACATGCAAAATGCATCTGTGCAACTGCAAAAGTGTGTACAATCGTGAGACTGTGCTCGTGCCGGCGTGTACAAAAGAGTGGGAAAAGCGTTTATCGTTTGAATATTTGAGAGCAAACAGTTTGGACAGGTAGACAGGCAGCATCACTGAACATGAAAAGTCGTAACGAACTGACGGACACGTCATTGTGAAGACCATAAGCAGTAACAATGTGCTGTATAGTATTTTGATTCTTTAATCAGGATAGTTGAATTGAAGACCCATTGTTTCAAAAGTTGGTACAGATCTTGAGAGACAAACTTCCAGAGTTATCATCGTAAACACAAGGAAGCAGCTTGATAAAAAATCATGACATATTTAATCTCATTTTTAACAAAAGGTACGGTGAGAACACATCCGCTGATTAGAGTTCCACAGATGACTACCTATTCTTTTTCACACAGGTTTATTAAGTGTTGCATCAAAGAGAAAAATGAATACACTATTAATCACTCTTTGCCTTTTAGCACAGTACAAACACCATTTGTGATATGCAGTCGTAGTGGGAGTCATTACGGCTGGTTTTGGTCCATCTCTCAAAATTGGTTCCATTGTTTTGTTATGTGCAGCCGCTTTGATTTTATTTTTAGGACAAAGGAACAAGAGGAAACCCGTCTCAAATTAAGCAACAGCAGGAAATAGTAATCGCTCACAGAAACTGTGCCACTGCTTACTAATGACCAACTTCAAGGCAAGTCATGAGTTAAAGAGAAGAGCCCGTTTGTTTATTGTGGCCTTGTTCTCAGTGTTTGACCTTCTATGACTTCTCTTCTGTTCTTCCTTTTTTTGTCTCTCCACATTTTGTGTGAATCTGTGCTGTTAGCTGTTTAACCAGACTAACAACTGCCTTTCAAAGAAACATTTCATATCATTTTTAGAAATAAAATTGTTTTCTGATGTGACAATTGCAGTGTGCAAAATGATATCCACCTCGTCGGCTGCTAGGCGAAGGTGTGCATGGACCATGTGTGGACGTCTGCACATGCTGATCATGAACTTTGTGTCCAACATTTCGAAATGACAAAACCAAAATCTGATCCAGATTCAGATGTTTTTTGTTTTGATGATAAAATGTGGAAAATGATAAAAAAACAAATCGTTATATGATTTTAATTTTTGTCTTCATACATGGAAGTTAGACATTTTCTTTATCAGTTTTATGTTTCTGAAGCGCACTGTTAGCCTAATGGTTGGTGTGTATATTACATAACCACAGCGTTGCTGGTTCAGATTGGTTGGGGACCTTTGTTGCATGTCACACCCTCTCTCTCCCCATGTTTCCTGTTTGCCTCTCCCACTGTCAAACTCTAATAAACACTCAAATGCCAAAAGATAATCTAAAAAAAAGGAAACTGTCAGCATAACGCCTTTAGATACAGATTAATAGTTTGATGTAAGTAAATAAAACATGCTTTGATTTTAGACATTTGCAAGAGAAGCACTGGTAACTTACTCTGTAATTTGTAGCAGCTACAGTATATTGATAAATTGAATGCATTTTTAAATTATTAATCCACTTTCTACCATATGGTACCGACACTTGATAACCCAATCCACTGTTCCTGCTGTTTCTCTTTTTCCCCCCAGAGACAAAGTGCTGTCTCCTCTTCTGTGGTGCAGACTGTGACCTTGTTTCTTGATGAGGTGGTGCTCCCACTCTCTGCTTCTTATCACAGATATGACACTGATGGATGGCTGTGAGTAGCTGTTCTGCTGTTCAGGTCATGAGGTCGAAGCAACAAGTTATTTTAACCAAATGTTTTTTAAAAACAGTGACGTAATGCTAATTTCAGATCATTAACATGACCTGCAGATGCCATAAAAAAGCAGATTTTCACAGTGCTTTTTACGTAAGTATTAATTTATTACGCTTTCTTTATATGTATGTGAGCTGTGTCTTATGAAGATTAAAGAGGACAAATATCCATCAGCTAATTCACATTATTCAGCTTTTTGCCCACAGGTTATGAGGGATTAGGAATGATTTCGCACTCAATTGAGGCTGCAGAGGATTCAGAGAATCAAAGCCCCTCAGTCTCAGACTATTTTGGGATGCTGATAATAGTTCTTGTCAGCCATAATTCTTAAGAACTTTAACCAATTCATTGTATAATTAGGTTAACAAAATTAGCTCATTGCAAAGTCAGTCAGAAGGCAGTAATGCAATAAAGTTATTAACATTCCAGATTTATAGAACCATTAATATAGAAGCAATCTGTCTTTATCATATTTTTCTTCGCTGGTAAAAATGGCATAAATTAATAAAAGAAAATAGATTCTGGTGTGACATGTTCAGTGTACTTTATAGATTTTTTTTTTCTCACTCAGATAAGCTCAGAGTAAAGGCCAGAAGACAAATGATCTGGCCATCCACAGGTCAAAATTAAAAGCATACCTGAACTTTTTAAGTAAAAGGTTAAAATAAAAATGGTCAATAAAAGGGTGAATCTCTCCAAAGGTGGAATAAAATTAAACATTTTCAAAGCAGCATTTTTTTAAAAATCAATTTCAATGACAGCAGCGTGTGAATAGTTTCTGAATTGTCTTGATGGTGATTCATCTTGACACATTGTGGGGCCTTCATTGTTTTCACTTTACTAACTTTCTCTCACTCAGCATTTTGTCATCAGAAACAAAACAAGTTCCTCAGAATTTTTCCTTGAAACCTTGAAACCAGGTCACGCCATTTCACATACACCGCTATTGGAATATCAAATCCAGTTTTCATGCCACAACTGTACATGAGAAACATACAGTATGGTTAGCTGAACTCACTACCACCAAAATGTTCCTTATTCGTATTTGGAAATTTTAATCCTGTTTTGAAATATTAGAAGGTTTATGAAAAACACTGGATATGCGTTTTCCACCAATGCGAACTAGGTTCTAGTTCTGGGCTGATGTACTGGTTCAGACTTGGTTCAAATGTTCAACCTTTTATGAACCTGTTTGCTTTTCCACCATAGAGGCCCATCATTACATCTCTGTGAAACTGGTGATCACAAAGTTTTACTTTTCTTGTTGGTTGCGATAATGGGCGTTAAGGTGGTAGTGTAGTGTTGTGCCTCTATGAGTTTCCTCCAGGTACTCCGGTTTCCTCCCACAGTCCAAAGAACAACACCTTTGCCAGGTGTAAATGTGAATGTGAATGGTTTTTTGTCTCTGTATGTCAGCCCTGTGATAGACTGGCGACATGTCCAGTGTGTACGCCGCCCAATGACAGCTGGAATTGGTTCAAGAGCCCCCACAGCTCATTACAGGAAAAGCGGTTAGGTGATGGGTTGATGGTTGCAAAAATCCCACCCCTTGCCCTTGATATAAATGGTTCTTGGTTCTAGACCGGCAGAGAGCTGGTGCCACTCTTGAATCACTTCTTGAACCGGAAACCAGCTCTTTGGCTGTCGAAATCCGAAGAACTGGTTTGAGATTAGACACTGGGTCCAATCCAGTCCTCCAACGGCCTTGGATGAAAAGGTGTCATATTAGATACAGATATAGAATAATATTGTTTGATGACCTGCGACATATACTACTACTACTACAACTCAGGTTTTACTCAGGTGTACTGCACTTTACAATGACCTTTACAATTACCTTAAGAAATCTTTTTCCAAAGATTCCAGTTTTGCTAACATTAATAAGAAATGTAAGACCATTCTTATTCTGAATTTTGTTGTTTTTAGCCAGACAAGCAGCATAACTGTAGCAGGGATGCAAAATATTGGGTCGGTCCACCACTTTTTTCCAAACTGAAATCTCAAAAGTACTGAAGAGCTCTGAAGTCACAAGATCAACTAATGTAATCTCTCATATTGTATTTTGTAAATCTTCTGTTTTTCTTTCCAAATCTACTGCAGAACTGGCTGTCAAAAACTGAAATCTTGTGACGTTAACAACTGTAATCAGTGATTTATTTTTGTCCATCAACTATCTTCACCGCTTTTCCTGTTGAGTGCCACAGCGGTTGTTTGAGCCGCGAGGGTGAGAGGCAGGTTACACCCTCGACATGTTGCCGGTCCGTCACACTCACATTCACACCTGTGGGCAGTTTAGAGGAATTCAACCCAGTTTCAGGTGGGCTCCTTATTGGATAGATGGCCATACAACCATCAAAAGATGAACCCTTCACACTTTGGTTATCCTTTGACATTTCATTTTCACTTATCTCAACATCTATAAATCGGCACAAAATTTTTGCGCAGACATTCATGGTCCCCAGACGATTTATTTTGATGACTTTTCTTGTCCTCTTGTTTTTCATCCAATGCCACCATACGGTTGACATTTCTAGTTTAGAATGAAATGTCTCAGTAGCTGCTGAATAGATCGTCTGGATAATTGTTACTCACTATCATGCTCCCTCTGGATGAGCTGTAGTGACTCTGACACCAGATTTATTTTTCAGCCTGTATTTGTTCAGATGTTGACAAATTGGCACTATTAAAACTATATTCTGGAGTATGAGTGACTTATGACTCAGAGGACTTAAAATCTCCCATTTGGAAAATCTAAGCCATAACAGAGCGATGAAAAACAAGCATCTGGAGTAGTAAAACCACTTTAATGCCTACCATGCACTCATCTGCCTGTTGACAACAGAGTGAAAAATGACTCATGTGGCCATATGACTTACTTCTACTGCTTGCTGACTTTGTTCTCTGCATCATCATACTCACAAAAAATCTTTTTTAGTTTTAATAAGGGGGTTTATGCACCACATCCCAGTACACTCATAGTATCTGTGAAGTTGTGAGTGAACTCTCTTTGGTGAAAGTTCATGCTCAAGCCTTAGATCTATATTTTATGGGCTGAAAATTACTGTATATGATCCCATCTGACATTTTGAGCAAAGTTTAGCTTTCCACATACTCACGACTGTGTGGTTTCATTTAGACTAACGTTTGATTTGAAATACTGCATGGTCATATTTCAAATATTTTATGTTTCACATCTAAAAAAAACGTCGCTGTGAGATTGAACATTGTGATTTGTGCTGCACAGATGGTTTGCTGCAGCTAAGTCTTTGCTACTTTCTCTGAAAATAACGAGAAGTGCCCAAAGTGACACGTCCACAATGCTTTGTTTAGACCAGATTAAAGGGTGACACTGATTTTTAACTTTTTGGTGCTACAACTTCCACTTTGACGACGCACACCGGCCCAAAAATCACGTTTTCCTATAGGCCAGGGATAGACATATATTTGCTGTTTACCAACACGGAGGTGGAGAAAAACGGCACGTAGTATTACTTTCACGACCGATGGTCCAAGTCTACGCACCCTGGTGCCATGTTGTGTAAGTGAATGCATAGTTAACCGCAAGTATACCCTCGGCTATAGAGAATCACTGACTCTCAACGAGCCAAAAATGTTATTATCTCCGCTTCTAACTGAAAACTTCCCGGGGGAGTCGAGTGGGCCTTTCAGTGAACCAGTGAAGTTGCCCTTTGATAATAATTAAAAATAGGCCTATTAAAAGAAAAAACACAATTGAGAAGCTAGAACCATGAGTGCTTTTTGCAGTTTTGTATGTTAAATGGCTCAAACAATTATCAACATACTGGCCATATAATTTTTATAGTTCTACTTGTATAAGTTTTAATGTTGGGTAGTTTAATTTCTTACAGACCTTCATAGTTTGTAGCCCTTCATATGTTTTACATGCAAAATCCTGATTTGTAAAGTAACTTATAGCTAAATCGGTCTAATAAATGTAGTGAAGTAGAATATTTCTCTGCGCTCGAGAAAAATAGCATGAAAAGACAGTACTGAAGTACAAGTACCTCAAACAAAAACAACAGCTGGTAAAGATGGAGCTGATTTTAACCACATTACTTCATAATAATACATCATCACTTATTAGATAATCATATATTTTTTTAATAATCTGTATCTGCAAAAAAGTAGCAAGTAGAAAAAGCTGTAAAATAAATGTAGTAGAGGAAAAGTAACAACACAATACTTAAGTAAAGTACAAGTACCTCAAAACTGTATATTAGTACAGTCCTTGGGTAAATGTACTGCATTCCCTCACAGAGAATCATAGTAAAAGGAGTGGGTGTTGTCACACGGAGGACGTCGCCCCGCCTTTACGCAGGTTCTCCCCGCCCAGCTCGCTCCTGATGCGGCCACCCAGCGGACAGACAGCCGCTGCTTCACTTTGAAGTTCGCCTGCTGAGATCAGTGCGCAGCTGAAACGCGGAGCGGAGACACGCAGTGGGACGTTTTCTCTCAACACTGGGAATTTATAAAGTCAACTCTGATTTTTCATGCCTCTGAAACAAAGGACAGTGCCTGTTTTACCCGCTGCACATAACTCAGTGGACTTCTCTTTTTGGTCTAAAATTAAAAATTGGCGTAGGAGATGAAGATGCTCCGGGACTGAGGCTTCTCCGTCCTTCGGGACATTCAGGGACGTTCAGCCGTGCAGTAGGACATAACTGGTGTATTTATGGATTACAACAACCTATAATCACCATTTTGGACTAATATCAAGTAACGCACGTCCCAAAGCGCAGCGCTCTCGCACTCTCCAATGAAATATCTCCCTCCTGGACCAGCTGCGGATCGTGTAAGTAAGCGGATCGAGCTCTGTGAGGCCACCGACGGCAAACCCTCTCGTCCCGGTGCTGTGGTCTCTTTGTTGACCCCTTTGGACCCACTTCGGCAGGCAAGGCGTCTTCCTATCCGAGTTATCAAGATGTTGACTGCGCACACTGGACACTTGCTACACCCGGAATATTTACAGCCGTTGACGCCCGCACCAGTGAGCATAGAGGTATTTATCGTATTTTACTCTGTTTTATAGTTTCTACTTTTGCACAGCAGTGCCTCCGGCCTCACTGCAGTGTTGTAAAAATGTAAAGATAGTTCTTCATATGTGTGTTAGGACAACGGATAAAGACAAAACTTGATTAAAAGACGAATGCTTGACACAGCATACGCACTTAATCGAATGTTTAATTTACATTTAAAAATATTAGTCCATTAATTTATCATTTATTTAACTTCTTTGATAGTGGATTTTAGGTTTTATGTTAGTGGGACAACACAAGTAGAGCTAACAACGATTATTTAACCACTGATTAGTCTGATTTTGATCGGCTGATTGTCTTCAAATGTCTTGTTTAGCCCAAAGTAAAAAAAAAAAAAAAAAAAAGTAAAAGCAGACAATCCTCTTTTTTAAGAAACTGGAACCAGAGAATGTTTGGCATTTTTTTACTGTATTTGCTGGAGAATCCAACTTAATTGATTATTATAATACATGATTAATGGTGTAATTTAATTGGTGCAACTCTAAAACACCAATTTGAAGACGTCCCCCTGGGTTCTGCAGTACTATATTGCATATTTTTCACTCTTTTCTGACATTTTATAGACTGATTAATTGATAAAATAATCATCTGGATAATTTATGTAATCAGAAAAGAAATGTCTCTGGGTGTGATACACTAAATGCAGAGCTAATCAGAATCAATATTTTGTTGTAGCTTGATGCCAAGAAGAGTCCACTGGCCCTGCTGGCACAGACCTGCTCTCAGATTGGTAAACCAGACCCTCCGTCCTCCTCCAAGCTGAGCTCCTCCTGCAGTCAGGGGGACAAGGAGCCCAGCAGTCGGTCATCTGTCTCCAGCCTGAAGCTCGGAGACCACCGCCCCTCCCTGGAGGACAAATCCAGTTTCAAACCCTACAACAAAGTCAGCGGGGACTGTCGCAGAGACACAGTCACCAGCAGCAGCAACAGTGATAAAGTTGGGTTCAGAGTACCCAGCAATAATGTTACCACTAGTGGAAATTCATCCAATGGTCAACAGTCCTACCCACCTCACGCTGTTTCACCCAGCTCTAGAGCCAGCAGCGGCACTCCACCGGGACACACTCAGCAGCAGCAGCCTCACAAACAGAGTCAGTCTCCTAGTGGACAGCTCACATCACACTGCCAGACTGCGAATGGAGAGACTGCGCATGAGCAGCGCAGTCCCACCAGCACGAGCAGCAGCAATAATCATCATCCCAAAAAAGACACTGAAGTAAACAAGTCGAGCTCAGACAGTCCACACCTCGCAAACTCAAGCCACGTTCGAGCCAGCACAAACTGCAGTAACGGCAGCTCTGACGGTGGCTCCAATCACGAAGGAGGTAAAGCGGACTCTGCTCAGCCTAACCTGGGCCCTGGTAACATTACACCCATTTCTCCTTACAAGACAAGCCAACCACTTTTCCCCCTGCCCGCTTCTAATATGGGCTACCATGGATCTGTAGTGGGGGCCTATGCGGGCTACCCATCTCAGTTTATTCCTGGGTTGGACCCAACAAAGTCAAGCCTCAGTGTGGGAAGTATGGGAGTTCCAGCAAAGCACCCGAGCTCCAGCCCTCTCACGGGTGCCTCCCCTCCTTCCTTCATGCAGGGTTTATGCAGGGACCCCTACTGTCTAAGCTACCCAAGCGTACCCCATCTTGGCGGCAGCAACTGCAACTCCTGCATCCACGACCCTTCCTCCAGCCTTAAATCAAGCTTTCCATTGGTGTATCCCTCCCACCCGCTCCACTCCCTCCACCAAAGTTCCCTTTCATCAAGCGCATCCTCCTCCCTCTCCCATCCTCTCTACACGTACGGCTTCATGCTCCCTAATGACCCCCTGCCTCACGCCTGTAACTGGGTCTCAGCGGGGGGGCCGTGCGACAAACGATTCGCCACGTCAGATGAGCTCCTCTCTCACCTCCGCACACACACAGCCCTGCCTGTGGGAATGGACAGTAAGCTGCTTTCTGTTTCCTCTTCTGGACCTGCCTCCTGCCACCTTCACCTCCCCCACCAGAGCGGCCCGGGCTCCATACCCAGCTCCCTCTCACTCAGGGCTCCCCCAAGCTTGGGTTTAGCTCGCTACCACCCCTACAATAAGGTCCATCTGCCCCCTGCGCCCTCCTCCATCTCGCTGCACTCTCTGCCACATACAGGCCCATACTACCCTCATTACGCTCTCTATAGTCAGAGACTTGGATCAGCATCTGCACTGGGCTACCAGTGATACATCATCATCTGACAAATTTGAGAGAATAGTTTGACAGTTTGGGAAATGTGCTTATTCACCTTCTGATGGGGAAGTTAAACGAGAAGACTGTTACCACACTTAACATCTTTCTCTTAAGTGTAAAACCACAGCCAGCAGCAGACTAGCTTAGCTTAGCTTAGCACAAACACTGTAACCTGCCAAAAACGCTGATTAATTTTCCTTCTAATCAGTTAATCGACTAATTGTTGCAGCTTTAGTGTTAATTAGGATTCATCTGTAGTGAGCTTTAACCTTTGGTCAGAGCCAGGCTAGATGTTTCCAGTCTTTTGCTAAGTTAAGTCTAGTCCCTGCTAGCTTTAGCTTCATATTTCTAAACCGTGGCTTCAGTTGCATCATCTAATTTTCCACCAAGAAAGCGAAAAAGTGTATTTCCTAAAATGTCAAAGTATTACTTAAAATTAGTACTTAACTGGACTAGATGTCGCTTCTCCCTTAAGACTGGATTTGTGTGGAACTATGGGAGTCCTGGATTTTGACTTGAGAGCATTTTCACACTTTCTTTACACATTATATGTGAAATTTGATATTTCTAATCAGGCTCCTACAGACCAGAGGACACGTGTGGCTCTTGCATGTCTGCACATTGCTCGGATACTTTTGCAACAGACATGACTGTCCTTGGGTGACTTTTGGCAAATTGATGGTTGGATGCTGTGTGATAGCTCCTGGATGTTCAGGGTTCTTGCCGCAAATGATGATGATTTAGTGGAGAAAACTGCAGCGTGGTAGGGATGGCAATAAGCTACAGCCGTGGGCTGATGTAAGTCTGGCCACTGTCGCTTTCTTCCTGCAACAGATGCATGTAAGCTTGACACAGCATACACACTTAACTGCTTATTCACCCTCGTGGTTTGTGTTGATTTGTTTTGGTTCTTTATGTATCGTTTCTTTCTACTGAGAAGTTGTATTTATTTTGTACCAGGAACCCGGCTTTCATGTTGTCATTTTCCAGTCCTCTGAGCAGACATGTGGGAAGCCAGATAACAGATGTTGAATATATCATGTCTTAACACTTCTTCAAGAATGAATGTTGAAATCACATCTCTTTCTGAACTCCTCAGCTTTCAGATTTTTCTTTTTTTTTTTCTTTTTTTCACAGCAAATCAATAAAACTGAGATGTGATATTTTTTGTAAAAGTGGAACAAGGGGAGCTCATATTTTGTTAAATAAATCACACTGAAGATCTATTTTCTTTTGTCTTCATTTCTTATTTTGCCAGTTTTTCATCAGACAGGCAGCCTGAATCTTAAATTCTTGCTGCACTTCACTGTACATATGGACAAAAGCGCCCACTAGTGGTTGCAGTTATGAAGTGGAGATGTAACAATCATCAACTAGCCACTCAATATATCTGTATTAGTCTCTGTATAATTTATAATAACACCATATTTTATTTATGCACGTTTGGCAAAAACAATGTCGAAATGAGACAAAAACAGAAATAGCAAAGAAAAATAAATAATGACTAAAAGGTGACTAGGTACAGTAGTGTGTATTACACAAGACTAACATTAACTTTTCTGTGTCAATATTTATCTGTTTACTAGATTTCGAAGATCATCTCAGGTTCACTTATGTCAATCCACTGCTGTCCTCCGCTTTAATTTGCCTTTTTCCTCATTAAAAACAATGTCGAGTCAGTGTGTCTCTCTTCATGCCAATAATTTATTCACATTTAAAAAAAAAAAAAAACTGTACATCTTCATCTCACGTTTAGAGCTTTGAATGTAGTTCCTTTCTCTGAGATCATGAAAACTGTCCTCACCAGTCATCCAAGCTGATAGAACTCTGCCTATAAAAGGGAAAAGGAGGCGAGTCAGTGAAAGGAAGATGTGCGCTTTTGTCAGCAGACATGTCAGCCTGGTTGTAATGGTGAGTGTATTTGTACAAGCGGCTATTTTTACTGTGAAAGAAACACATGATGGATGACTTTGGGTGTGCTTTACTTCCACTATTTTTTCACTGCGTCGACAGCGAGCCTGTAAGCAGACTACAGGGATTCAGCTTACTTTCCTCTGTTCTGCACTGAATGCTTGGTCACCTTAAAATTAAGCAATATCATCCTTATTTAAAGCTTTAAAGTGTTTTATAAAAACGGTGAAGAATAGAAAAGTCCAGCCTGTCAGGAGGTGACGTTTACATACTGTAGGATCCTGATAAGCATCTGAGGGCACAGTGCTGCTTCCTGTATGTGTTCAAGATGAAGACCTGACATTCGCTCAAGTTACTACGCCTGCCACGCGATTGACAGCAGTAATATGCTATTTCCTAGCAACATGACACTGTGACACCCTTGGCGAAGTATAGATGACCCACGCTGGTCACTCACAACTTTGACAAGGGACCCACGGGAGTCAAAACAGCCCGTTCTCGCTGTAACAAGAGAAAGCGCTCCTGTTTCAGTGGTCTGAGATGTTGTTATGTGGCGTCTGGGTTCGGCAAGAGGGCATGAGATCCTGTTGGCCCACTCTGGAGGTTTCACGTTACAAGATATGTCCCAGAAAACAAGCACACTTAATTTATTAAGTCTAAGAAATGAGTTGGCTGCTGATAAGACTGTTTCAGTCCTCTCAGACACTGTCAGTCTTAGAATTGATCTTATAGGACATTTTGTGATAGAGATGGTTTTATTATTGGTTGGATTTGAGTGTACTTTAGTTTTTTTAAGTATGTTCACTTAACTGCATTACCTGTAACAAGATGAGAGTATAGTGTTGGACTGGGATGCCACCTATTGGTGCCAACGAAACCTGCTTTTTCATTCAAATGTCATTTGAAGACGGAACATTATTTGCTTGTGGTAATGAAGGTGTAGTTCATTTTTTTCAGTGTATGATTAAAGTATGTTTTGATTGACCATATTGATTAATGTGTGTCCTTGACAAGTAAATAAAAGTACAAAAAATATTGGCAAGGCTAGAAAAGGAGGGAGGGTATGGCATTTTCCTCTACTTTGGGGAGTTATACAATTTAAAAAACATTTTTAAATGGTTTGTGATTAGTGTGTGAATGTGTTTATACCATTTGAATATTAAGGTTTAAATTGGACTACACCATTTAACTAACATTTAAAACCGTAAACGCTTGTTGTTGTTGTTCTTTCGCTGACTACTGTTCTTTACTTTTCACTCACCCCAACCGGTCGAGGCAGATGACCGCCCACTCTGAACCTGGTTCTGCTGGAGGTTTCTTTCGTTAAAGGGAGTTTTTCCTCTCCACTGTCGCCTAGTGCTGTTCAAGTGGGACTGTTGGGTTTCCTGTATAATTCTATATATAGTTAGATTCTGTTTTGTGCTTTACAATTAAACTAAATTGATTTGAATTGAATTAAACATGCTTAGGTAACAAACAACAAGTCCTCCAACTTTAATGCCAATATGTCGTTTGTCCCCATCCTCTCATTTGGTCAAAAACGTATCATTACTATACCTATATTATTTTGACGCACTGTGCAACAAACTAACCTAAAGTTGTTTTCAGGCATGTACTGCAACCCTGAACCTATCTAGACATCACCCAGATGAGCTGTTTGTCAAAATGTAAATGTCTGAATCAGTTGGACCAGACATTAAATGGACTTTACCCAGCCACTTCCCTAGTACAAAGTCTGTGTAATGCCATTTCAGCCCATGTGTGAACAGAGCAGGTCATTGTCCAGAGAATTCATAACAAACGAGAGGGCGTGTTGATGGCATTTCCAGTATGTGACTGGTGCTGCTTCGATGTGCTGTGAACAATGAGCATACTTTTTGCTTCACCTAAACCAGTAGTTTTTTCAGTAGGTGAGAAGTCCAACACGGACAATGGGCCTCATTCACCACCCATTCTTAATTAAGTTTTTAATTTCTTCTTAAAACCCACTTACACAATTTTATGTTGTGCTGCTCAAAGACAACTCAGCAGTTGTTAGGGGTGGGGGTGCAGGACACTCCTTCACTTTTCCCACCCACAGTCAAACAGAGGATTCATCACATAAAAATTCTGTTCCTCTAATCTCCTGGTTGGCTTTTTATTTAGTGCTCTAAATTAAACCCAGAGTGCACAGGATATATTTTACTGTAGTATATAAAAAGTCTCTGGGTGTTGTTCTTGGAGGTGAGGGCTGCCTGCCTGGTTGGTCTGACTGAGGCCTGGGTGCAGCCTGACAGCCCCAGTGATTAATGATGACAGATTTTGGAGCTGCTCCTTCATTACACGACAAGCCTTTAACCTCTCTATCAGCCTAAACCAAAAAGAGGCTAAATAAAAAAGGGGGGTTGAACTGACTGAATTTTATTTAAAGGATAAGCAAGAATAATTTTGGATATTTTTTTGCTCTCAGAGATAGTACAATAGTTTCTTGCATTAAAATCATTAAGCGCCTTTCTGACAGACATCTGCCTTGATGCTTTCTCTTGTCTGTGAGATACAGATTGCAAAGCGCTTCCCAGAAATGGACTCCTCTGCTTTCATTTTGCCTTCTCTCCAACTTTATCACTTCATCCATCATCCTACTATGACGTCTTTTCAAGTTGTCCAAAAATAAAGAGGACACAGATGTCAGCCGTGCTATACGGATGTTTCTAAACCACCATAAACCCATCACTTACATCCACCCACAGGCTTGGGAGAAATGTAGAAAAGTACACTTTTCTCATTTACAGAAAAACACTCCACAAAACCACTGTCAACCCAAGTGGATGCACTGTAGTATTAATATGTTAAATTACCCACATCTAACAACAAATGAGGCCACACTTGAGCAGGTATTTTTATATCTAAAATGGGAACTACTAATCCTACCTCACTTTCCTCATGTCTCAAGCCCTGTCTGATGTAAAAAAACAAAAACAAAAAGTCAACAGAGGGAGTTTAGTGGTGTACAAGAGGGCAAACGCAATTATGGTTTCTCTGCTAGTGTGCATGGCCTCAGCTGGTTTTGATCTGGCTGTGCTCTGAGGGCTTCTAGCTCAGTTGTCAGCTCTCATGCATCACAGACCCGGTGCTTAACGGAAAAACGTGCTTTGGCAGCGACCTAGCGGAGGCCTGGAGGCCAGCGGGCGCTGGTGGGTTAGCCGCATGCAGAGGGGGTGGGGGGCAACACCATCCTCTGCCTTCCGCATCTGGATCCTCATGGTCACATTTTCTCGATCCTTATGGTTTTTCACCCTCTTCATAAATGCAACCAGCTGTAATTGGCCAGCATGACCCAGAGCCATGGCACAGACATGGGAGGTTAGAAGAAGGATAGAAAGAAAGAAAGAGAGAGGGAGCGTGAAGCAGAATGAGATACTTGCATGGAAATAAGCAGACATGATTACTCAAATACAGTCATTAAGGAGGAAATGTTGTTTTTCAAGCTGTCAGGATGATTAATGAGGGAGAGCAAATCCGCTCAAATGCTGTTGTTTAGTCTAACCAGCAGACCTGATCTCTGCCACTAACTTACAGCAGACAGGATGTGTGTGTGTGTGTGTGGATGTTGAGCTATATATGTGTGTAAAAAATGCTGAAAGCCAAAAAAAAACAAGGTTACAGAGGAAAGCTGGAGAAACAAAGTGGTACAAAAGTAAGGCAACTAATGACTAATGACTAACAAATGTAACATAACATGTAACAATGAATAACAAATTTTTTGTTATTTTATAAATTGAAAAAATGTCTTTGCCATTTTTTCCCAAGCCAGTGTCTTCACATGTCCTGTTTGGTCCGATAAACAGTCCAGAATCCAATACATATGAATATTACGTTATTTATTAAAGAAGACTAGGGAAAGCTGAAAATATTCACATTTGAGAACATGAATTCAGAACATGTTCACGACTTTCTTTTAAAAAATGATCATTGTTAATATTATTGGTTGGACGATTGCAATGTTGTACGTCACTTTAATCAACTTTTATTGATTTTAAATGCACCTATAAATGAACTTGACTTTAAAATAAAGCATCAGTCTTACCTGTCTTACTTGCCCGTACGTAAGTTCACTTCAAGCAGTCAGACTATTTATTATGAATATTTGTTTGTATGAGAGTACGGAAAACTTTTGTCAGCTAACAACACTTAGTGGGGTTACGTTAGCGGAAAAGACTGTTCTTAATTGCACTTTGTGTATTTCCCCACTTTAGCCAGTCGAGCTAACATTAGCTGCTCTGTCCTGATCTTTATTGGATTTAGGCGAGTTTACACAATTACATCATCACATTACTAATGTCTGAATGCTAATGCTAATGCTAGTTAGTGCTAGCTACAAATGTCTTCCCACAAACACCTAAACATTTCAATCTTTATTCACTATTAAACCTTTAAAGTAGGTGTGTATGGCTTAGTTACTTCAGAACTAGTTTTATTTAGACACGTAATTTAAGTTATTAATGAAAAATGTTCCCTGTAATTTAAACTATGTCAGTTCCTGATGAAAAGCAGTCAAAGACATCCTTTTTTTCATTTCGTTCATCAGCACCACATTTGCTGGAAACACATTTTGTGTCACAATAGATCACCTGGTCTGCAGTGTAGATTTAAGTGTCAACACATTAGCCTTCTTTGTGAGTTTTGCAGCCCATGCAGTGCCAAATAAGTCCTCAGAACCCCAAATGTTCTGCAAGTAATCCTGGAAGACGGATAAGGAATCAGCTTTCAACAGATGTCTTGTGCTTAGACTCGATGATTTAGTAGCTGTGAATGATGAAACACTGTTCCACTGTCTCACAGCTTGACTGGCTTTCATCATTATGCAAGCAGCTGTGGGTCTGGATGACATCATGTCAGCGGATGAGATGGCACACTAGTTTTTGTTTTGTTTTTTGTTTTACATGTTTCTGTCTTTGGGTATTTGGATTGTTCTGAACGTGAATGAGTTGCTGTTTGCTAAAGTGTGACACACAATCAGGAGAATGTGTAATTGAAGTACAAATGAAAGAGTTTTTCAGCTGAGAGCGAAAGTTCATTCTTGACCAGAATAATATTAACTCACAGTCCTCGGCTCTGCAGTCTCAGTTTTGTGCTTTACATGCAATTCATGAATCTACTTTAGTGCTTCACTCATTCAAAAGTCATCTGAACAGCCATGATACTAACAAAGTTCAAAAACACTAGATCTATCCATCCATTATCTTTAACACTAATCCTGTGGAGGGTCGTTGGTGGACTGGAGTCAATCAAGTGACAACTGGCCGAGAAGCAGGGTACATCCTGGACACGTCTAGAGACAGACCATTTCAACAAATCCTCCAACCTTAATGCCTATATACATCATTTCTCCCTTCCCTCTCATACAACCCGTATGAGCATTGTCGTTGTAGAACGCTCCCCATGTAGGGAACCAGGAGTCTGCTGAAATTGCAATGCTCTTGGCACCAAAATGGCAGCTGCAGGTACTGGCCCTCCCAACCTGCCAAGTGTTTCATTGTTGTTGCTGCTGTTGTTCTTTCACTGCCTGCTGTTCTGTTCTTTCGACTCACCCCAACCGGTCGAGGCAGATGGCCGCCTACCTTGAGCTTGTTTCTCTGAGAGTTTCTTCTGTCCTCTTAGTTCTTGCTCAAGTGGGATTGTTGGGTTTCCTTTATAATTCTACATATAGTTATATTCTGTAAGGTCTTAAACCTTAGACTGTAAAGTGCCTTGAGATGACTTTTGTTGTGATTTGGCGCTTTATAAATAACCTGAATTGAATTGGTGTAACATTTACTTTTGCCCTCAACAGTCAAAAAATATGGACTATAACTGTGCAAAGACCTTTGGTTGGGTTTAGGCACAAAGACATATGAATAAGTGTAAATGAAATAAACGAATGAATACATTTTTTTCCTTTAACATTACTGCTTCCTTCACTTCACATGAAATCCGCCACTTGGCTGGTACAGCAACATCAACAGACGATTGTGTCACACTGGACTCGATCTCCCATTGGAAAGTGTCTTATTGACCCGTCCATCCACCCCAGCCTCCTCTTGACAAACATTTTCATGTCTAACTTATTATTATTATTACTATTATTATTTATACTTTATTAATCCCCTTGCGTAAATTCTTGTCGTCAGGCAGCCCCTTTGAAGCCCTAAGGGTTCGGGGATCTGTATCTTGTCCAGGGACACTTTAACATGTGGCCAGGAATTAAGGGGGAACCGGGAGTCAGAACACCAGCCTTGGGGTTCATAGATGACTGCCCTACCAACTGATTTACAATTTGCAGGACAATTAAGCTGCAAACGCAAGTATGTTGTTATGTGGGGAACATAATTGCAACTAGATTTTGTTTTTTATGAACATTATGGGGAATTGTTGACAATTAACATTGACATTTACATTTTTTCCCTAGTCTAGTCTTGCAGTACAACATCCAGTTTTGTGACTACTACTAAACTTTTCTTGTGGTTGTGTTCAGGCACTCACAGGGTTTGTTTAAGGAAACTGGTCTTGTCATGATTGTCACGTCACTTCAAATATAACGTGTAATCCCTAACCTTAACCAAGTGCTTTTGTTACCACACTTGCACACACAGTCTGGACCTTCACAGACTTGGTGATAACATTTACATCACACATACCCAAGCAGACACATGCAGCGTTTGGAAAGCATGAATTGGCCTTAAACCAGTGTCACAGTAAAACGTCTGTATAGAAAAATCACTGTTTATTCTAATAGCCATAAGCTCAGAGAATCTACCTCAGTGTGAGTCCAGGAGCTGGAGAGGACAGCAGGCAGTGAACTATCAATCACACCTATCAATCACTGCCCACACAGCAGCCATCAAAGCCTTCTATGAGCCCTAAAATGTCGTCATTACTCAAATTAAGCGATCAAGACCAAGATATCTCCGGGAAAAAACATTTTTGACTTAGAATTTCTGGAGAGCTTTTTGAATATCAGTCAATCTGAGCCAGGATTTTTTGAAGCCGGCATCTATCAGCGTTCGGTGGCTTTGCACTTTAAGGTACTTCGGAATTGGCTTCAGCCTCCAGCTGTGGCAGTTGCCACCTGGTCTGACAGCACAAATGACTGACACAAACGGTGAGGAAATTGGACAGATGAGAGCCACAGGCGCTGGGAGTGGGGGCAGATGAGGGTCAACACATCGCCTTTGCACTGAGTGTGGCCCTGGCAGCTGTATGCGTAGGGGAGCCTTGGCCTCCTGCTCTGCATGTCAGGGGCCGTGATTAATGACCCGCAGGCCTTGCTCTTTACCCCTCCTGCCCCACAGAAGCCACTGCAGCCAAAGCTCATTTAGCTAATGGACACAGAACATACACAGGAGATGTGGGGTTACATACCAGTGCACATACATGTATGCAGGCACACATGAAATGAAAGCAATTTACCTCTTACAAAATACCACTTTTCCAGGTAATTTCAGCGAGAGAGCAATGACTTCTTAGATTTCTGTGTGACGGCTGTGTGCCTGTTCAGTGTCGAGGCGGAGACGGTGCCCGTGCCTGTGTACTGGTTCCCAGCTTGTCAGGCAGCTGTCGAGAAGTGATTTATGACCACTAGACTCCAACCTGTCTTCGCTGCCAGTTCAGTATTGTTACAACTGACAGCTAATGAGGCCAGACATGCTTTCAAGCAGAGCACTTAACAGGACTTCAATCTTCCCCCGTCAGAAGTACCATTTTTGCACTCTCTCTCTCTCTTACACACACACACACACACACACACACACACACACAGCACCCTCCTTTCTCTTTGCCTTCCTTGTTCTCTGTCTTTCTGTGGTGGAATATCTGACAGGCACTGAAAAGGCTTCTGCCTACAGAAGGAGATGTTTCTCAGAAGCCAAAGGCAGCAGAAAGAGTCACACTCTTTGCTACACACACAAATACTGGCAGTGGGCGTCAGCTAATCCTTGATTTAATCTAGTAATCATTCAATTTTTCACTGGAGTTTAAAAGAATAGTTATAGAAATGCCCTTTGCATTTGATTTCTTGCAGAGAGTTAGAGACATCTCTAACATTTGTACGCTACATATAAAGCGAGAGCCAACAGAAGGTAAAGATAAAGACAGGAAAAGGAGGGAACCAGCACGTTTAAATCTCTTCCAGTATTTCACATAAATAGTACTTTATATGCCTCTTACTCTACAGATGAAAGTTTACATAATATTTCTTCTGGTTATTTCAAAACGCTAACAACAGTGATTGAGCTACACATGCAAAATTTGAAATGTATCTGCAAACATGCAGTCTAGCATAAATGAATAGAGTAAATTAATGAGTAATAAACATTCCCTGGGCTTTAATTAGAGCTATTTATTTAATGACAACCGTCTGAAAGTCAATTATAAATGCAACACTATTAATCAAACTGACTAAAATAACAGTGTCAGTATTTTGTCTGCATTTAGAAGACCTATAAAATAGGTTTCCTGTGTATTTTGAAATAATTTCAAATTAGAAGAGTGTTCTTATAGTATTCTTATGTAATTTGGCACTAAGTATGAGAAAACAATAATTCCCTTGAAAAAAGAAAAATAATCTTAATATAAATCCAAGAAATGTTTCATTTTTAAGGTCTTCCACTGGAAAATGACTCAATAAATGTTTAATTGTACCTACCTGCAGACACATCTAACATTTCTACATGTTCAGCTGTCTTATCGTGTACTGATTAAAATAATTAATTGGATTTAATTAGTATAAAGTTTACTAATTGGATTCTGCATCTGTATTTTCCCTATTGTTAGTCCATAATAAAAATTTAAATATTGAATGTGACTTTTTTTTGTAACTTTCATGTGATCTAGATGCATCTAGATGCAAATGTATTTTCCTTTGGACAGAGGCATGCTAACTAACCCAAGTGTTAAGCTCCTGAAGTACGCAGACGACACCACTGTCATCGGTCTCATCCGAGATGGTGATGAGACTGCG
>JAUMHL010000004.1:3581637-3592474 GCA_032362345.1 Sandelia bainsii
AAGTGCCTTGAGATGACCTTTGTTATGATTTGGCGCTATACAAATAAAGATGAATTGAATTGAATTGAATTGAAAACTAAACCCACTGTTTAGTATTATTAAGCAGTATGTGAAGTTTAAATAATGCTTTATAACACACTATATGTAGTGGTTGCAGATGCACCGCTGCTCTGAGACATATTTTTATATCATTACAACCGTGTTTTGTTATAATGCTATTCATTACCAGCCTCAACTTATGGGGCCTCATAAATAGTAGATAAATGCATTATTAAACACTAATCAGCTTACAACTAGATTATAAATAGGTGCAGTGCTGCCAATAAACCTACTAAAACCACCACAAGTGATTTTTCAAGGTAAATATGCAAAAGCAAATCTTGTCCCAGCTTCTCTGATGTCAGGATTTGCTGCTTATTCAGACTTATATCACTATAAGTTTAATATATTTATGTTATCGACTGTTATTTGAAGGGAAGCAGACATTTGAAGACATCGCTTTGGGCTCTAAGAAACTATGATGGACACAAGGATTAGTAGCATGTGTCCATAACTGTCCAACAACACAACAAAGTCATATATTACATGAGTGCAGGTGCATTTATCTAGCATGTCTATACACAAGGTGAACTGAGAACTTTACTTAACTATGGCTGTTTACAAGGCTAATGGCTTCTGGAATAAAGCCAAACCTGTGTTTGTTTTACATACTGGCTGGTTCAGTATTAAGCTTTACAGGGCACCATTGTGTTTTGCCCATAACAGCACGTGTTCTTGTCCTTTTTGACAGAAATCAGTAGTTGAAAAAGTGGAAAAAAATATTGTCAAAACTCTGATCTGCTCTAGAGGACTTTAGTTCATGTAAACAGTGTATAGGTAGGTGTACATATATGTGTACTGTATTCGTAACCTTCCGAATACAGCACTATAATTCCTTTACGTCCAAAATGCTGTTTACATGTTTTGCTGTTGCTGGATAAGCACCTATTACATAACCACTGGTGACACATGTACAATCTGTATAATAATATATCCAGTGTGGAACGGTAGAAATGAGCATACAGATCGTGCTTTATCATGGGACAGGACAGTGTAACTGTAGCTTTCCTACATTAGCTGACATAGCTCACTTGTACCTCTCAGGTGTTACCATGCTACTTAACCATAAACACTGATCTTATGCTTGTCAGATTGAAGCCTGCAGCGCAGCTTTCACCAATGCTGAGTCAAAATGACTTTGAAACAAAGTTCGAAAGGAAGAAATCGCAGCCAACCCAGGTTTGAACACGTTCTGATATTTATATATATTTTCACCAAACTTTTAATAAGTTTTACATGTATTTTTTAATTTTTTTGCATTCTAACAATACATTTTTTTTATTTTTCTGTTTTTTTTTCCAGTTATCAAAGACAAATAGTCATTATCATAAGTTATTCAAAGAAGTCAGCAAAGATGAGCTACTCAAACAAAGTAAGTTTCAGATCCGTTTTTTCACATGTATGTGAAAAGTACTGAAGTGTTAGATGTTTTATTCTAAATGTTCTGTTGGTGCCGACAGGTTACACTTGTGCTCTGCAGAAAGACATTTTCTATCAGGGCAAAATGTTCGTCTCTGATAACTGGATCTGTTTCCACTCCAAAGTATTTGGCAAAGATACCAAGGTACGATACTTTAACTGTAATAAAGGCATTATTTGTGTTTGACGCCAGTTTTAAAATAAAATGGAGATGATAATAAAGTGTATTTTGTCCTCTTCAGATTTTAATTCCAGTGCTGTCCGTGACATTTATTAAAAAAACTAAAACTGCACTATTAGTGCCAAACGCCCTTGTAATTGAAACTGCAACTGAACAGGTAAGAAGACTGTTTGACCTTTTTTTCCCCATTTGACATTAATAAATGAAAATGATCCTAAATTACTGTTTTGCAGCATGTGTTTGTGTCCTTCCTCTCTCGAAACACCACCTATAAATTCCTAAAATCCATTTGCATTCATTTGGAGGTAAGTAACATCAACTGTGCACGTTATTCTAACATTATTTTGTTTTATTGGGATTAAATAGTTTCAGAAACTCCTTGATTGTAGTGTAAACCACCAGTGAAAATGAAACAATTTGTTGATTAATCAATTAGTCAGCAGAAAATAAATCATAGATTTATTTAAACACATATTTAGCACTGGCAAGTGTGAGTTTGTGACATTTTATAGTTAAAGCAACTATTTTTATGAAAATATAATAGGCAGATTATTAGTAATGAATCACCTGGTGCTGTCTAAAGATGCAGGTAGAAAGATGACTCAATTTTATATATTAATATCTGCTCAGCGTCAAGTTGCAGTAATGACTGGTGGACTTAATTTAGAGTCAGACATTTCCCTCATCAAATGGTGGAGACCAAAAACGGAGCTAAAAGGAGAGTGAACGTTGGCTAAACATCAGTTAAAATGAACAGAAAAGTTGCTCCACATTTACTGGATGTGTAATTAGGCGTCTGTTTGCTAACATGTTTAAGATGAGTCTCTTCTGTGCATTAAATGTGTAGCTAGCAGCTGTTTAGCCTAGCTTAGCATGAAGACTGGAAACACTAGGAAACAATAGTTTGGCTAAAGACACATGTACTTTGTTTTAAAAAAAATCCCATGAACTGGAGCATATTAATATAGCATTTAAAGGAGCTGGTGCAGACTAAAACAAGGAGTTTAGCAAACTAAAAGCACAGTTAATATTAGATGATGTTTCAGAAACACAACCAAATTAATGCCAATGTTGCTGTGTGTCTGATGTCTAAGGCAGCTAGCTAACATGCTAATCATAACAACTTTATGAACAATAAACATGTTAGTATGTTTTTATAGTGTGATCTGTTGCTGCAAAGCATAAAAAACTATTATACCTGTTTTTAAATTGAGGAATATTTTCTATTCTGCATATTAAAATGTGTACTCTGTCACTCCAGGTGGATAAAATGTGTAGCAGCCCCATTACTTCCCCTTGTGAAAGCAGCTTCAGGGTCAACTGCCCATCGTCACTTCCTCTGGTCAGTCAGGGGTCTGTCCATCCATTTTGTGAGATGTTTTTTGTACATCAGGTTTTTTTTTCCTTTTGCATTTTCCATTGTGTTGAAAGATCCATAGGAATCCCTTGCTCTCATGTTATATGATACTCGCGCTGTGTATGTGGTACCCATTGTATATTTTCCTGTGTGTGCACTGCAGGACTATGCAGGAGACTTCTCTGACCTCGATGGGGTTATGCAGCAAAGACGGCAGGAGATGATGGAGAGCAGCAGCTCCTCCGGGTCTCAAACTCCGGATTATGAAAAACTATCTGGTGTGTGCTTCATCCTGTAGTCTTTACAAAGCTGCTTTATAGTTATTTTAATCTACTGTACATATTGTTCTTTTCTCCAAATGTGCTTTGGAGCATCCGGTTTCACTGTGGCACATATAGTCCTTAAGACTGCAGATAGCTGGAGCGAAGCCAAGGGAAATTTGAGCCATTGAGGTTTTTGCCTTTTGTTATAGCAAAGACAGCTGCCACAAAAACTGTGACTATCCTATTCAGCTTATTGTTTGTGTCGCTCATATTGTCCAGCCTGCTTTTTTTCATCTTTCAAGGTAACGTGCTGCAAATCTGTAAGGATGTTTGCAATTCTATTAATGTTTACAAAGGCTCGTTGGAGGCACCTGAACTCACAGGTTTTCTCTGTTTATTTAAGCAGACTTCACCAGCCTCCCAGACACGTTCCTAAGTGCAGTGAAGAGTGGAGAGGTTTCAGTCCATGCAGACATTCACCTCCAGACGCTGAGCCAAAAACACGGAGCTTCCCTTAAAAATGGTAATTTAATAACTCGGTCTCTCAGACTGAAAAGACGCTTTGTTAATGCTAGTCTTGAATTTCAGTGTTCCCCTGAAGAAATATCAGTGGGAATATCTGTTATAAACCAAGAATAATCACTGTATTTACCATTGACCTATTTATATATTCAACACAGTAGTTTGACATTTTGGCAATAGTCAATAGTCAGTGCCACTCTCTCGCTTGTCATTTTAGTATGAAGCAAGAACTGGCTATTTATTAGCTTAGCTTGGCATAAAGACTGAAAACTGGTGGAAATAACTAGCCTAGTTACATCTAAAGGTAACAAAATCCACCTTTCAGCCTCATCAAAGCTAATTATTTAACTAATTAAATGTTGTTTATTTAAGAAACTTTAACTTTAACTTTTAAGAAACTGAAGCATAGAAATGACATATTGCACCCAACCCACCCAAGAGCCCTCTGTAAAACCACAAATTGTCAATTTAGCATTTTTATATATCAATCATTTAGGGTGGCACGGTGGTTAACACAGCGGATAGGATAATAGAAGGATGGATAAATTGTTTTACAAAAATGTGTCACTTGACAAAAGTTAAACCAAAGTCTGGTGCATCAAAACAGTGTTTTTATGATTTTTATTTATTTATTTTATTTATGTTTGTTTTTGTCATTTTGCCTTTATTAAAAATAAGTTGCAGAGATACAAACAAGAAACATGAGAATCTAGAGAGAGTGTTGAACGTGCAAACATAGCCTCACCGGAGACCTTTCGGTAAACATTCGGCTACCAGGCTGCTCTGAAAACAGAATTTTTTATGAACTTTTGAAATTGGTTCATTTATTTCAAAGCTGTCGGCTATGAATTTCCAGCACTACACGCTGTACATCTAGGTGTGCAACATTTATCTTGCATATAACCTTTGCAAATACTGCTTTTACAAGGTGCTTCTGACTGTGATTGCAATTTAAAAAGTTGTACTACATGAGAAACAGATAAAAAAAATATTGTTTTGTTCAAGTGGACCTAATTATTCTTTTATCTAGATGATTAGAAGAGAAGGAAGGATTCTTGAGATACCACATCAGTGTTTCTCTTTTTTTGCTTTTATTTGTAGGATCTACCAAGCCAAACACCAGTGACAAATCCTCACAGCCCAAATCGTTGCAGGCCATCCTCTTAATTTATTTGTTTTTGTGAGTAACCATTCATTGTCTAGTAATAGGAGAAACCAGAGCGGCCTGAAAAGACATTTTCATTTTCATTATGTAAGTTTGTTGGGCATTGTTCTGTGGGGTTAGTGTTTGAATGCTGTCATGTGTTTGTGTGTCCTAATAGAGTTAGTGTTCTTGTATTGTCCTCCTGTTACATGGCTTTCAAGATTGTGGCTCTTGAGGATCGTTTGAACTCCTTGGTGTCCATGGGAGAACACATCCGTAATAAGTAAGAGCTAGTTTCACATTTTGTTCAGTGTATTTGAATGTAGAGCACTCTTCTCCGTGCCACTGATGGCGTCAAATGATGTCTCCAAATGCATCTCATTTCGTTTGGTAGTACAACACCACATTATTGGATTAACGATTCAGTGTAAATCTTGCTGCAGAAATGCTTTAAGCCCGGGGTCCCGGGATGAAGTGAATGCTGAGATCTACGGAGAATTGTCCACCAACCTGTTTAAGCTTGAGAAGGTACTGAAATATCTATTCTTTAACGTATAGGATAAGGATAATCAGGTTTATTGTCATTGATCACATTTACATGTTACAATAAAATTTGACCTCTGCATTTAACCCATCCCCCCTTGGGGGGAGCAGTGAGCAGCCACACTGTGTATAGCAGTTCTGTCCTTCCTCTGACATTGATCATATGGCAAAATGTTTTGAATAGATTTGCCTAAAGGAAGTACTCCACACCATTTATTTGAAGAGGGCGTGACATCAGAATGAAGGATGAAATGTCTCAATTACCATCAGTCTGTCAGAGAGTTAAATTCTCCAAAGTTCAACATTTTGTAAAATAAGCTTCAGTCATTGCACAAAACATAGATATGACAGGAGATAATAAAACCAATAGAGTAGGTAAAAGTCAGTGTAAAGATAAAGTATCAGGGTTTCCATAGTTCCTTAAAAGTCTAAAATTCAATAGATCAAATTGCATTTTAGGCCTTAAAAAGTCATAAAAGTCTTAAAAATGTTTCATTGGTTTTAATAATTACTCCAGCAATGCTTGCAGTACTGTACATTTGTTATTAGACTTTATTGCTGGAGTTTTGATCTTCTCAGTTTGCTTTCCCTCATCATCTCATCATGCTCCTTTAAAGTAGGTGAAGTTGCACCAGAAATTCATGCTTTTCTTTTAAGTTGATGTTACTTAATGTTGCATTAATTTAGTCTCGTTTTAAAGTGATTTTTGGAAAAAATAGTAGTGCTGCCTATTAGCGCCTTAGTGATGCCTTTTGGGGGTAAATCTAGAGGCTACTTCTCATCCACAAATGAGAGGATTTTATCTGTGTTAATATGACAATGTACAAGCAATCACCGTTGCTGTCTTGTCATGGCTGTGGAAAAAGTACTTAAATTACTTAACTTACTTTTTGTTTCTTTTTTCCGTTTGAATATACAGTAGATATTAAATTGCATTTAAAATGATCTAAAAATGTCTTGTTGAAACATGCAGAAACCCTGAGTAGGTAAGAATAAATACAACCCTATTATAATATTAATGCAAGTATCTTTTTAAGATCAAAATCCAGCTACAGCTAGTAGCTGGATTAGTAGTAGTTTATTAATATCAGTCCTTGCAGATATAAACCTAAGACCAAGTAACTCGTGCCTGGGGATAAAGAAGGCTTCCTGGTTCATAAATTGCAAGCATGTCGGAAATCTTATTCTCGCTCTCGCTGAGCGTTAGACGACAACAGTAATATGACTATTAATACTGTACAACAAAGTCTTGTTTACAAAAAGTGTGGCATCACTGCTACTTTAAATGTTAATTTGTTGAATGTCAAGTGTTTTATCTCTGTAAAAATAAAATAAAATCCAGGAAAACTGCACAAAAAGTGAAATATTCAGGTGTTACTGGATAGATAAAGAATTTATCTTCACTGTTTATGAAGTTTGTAGCTAATGTTAAGTAATATTAGCATTTTAACATAGGGGAAAAGTAAAGTAGCATCTAACTTAATGCTATCATTGAATGAAAGCTGTGTTGTTATTGTATTTGCTGATTTTGAGTTTGTTAGTACATTAAAAGTAACATAAGAGCCAGGCTAGCAGTTTCCTTCTGTTTCCAGTTTTTATGCTAAGCTAAGCTAATTCGCTGCTAGCTTAATATTTATTGTACAGCCCTCAGAGTGGTATCCTTCTCTCTCATCTATGAGCAATCATATATTGGAAAACATCGAAACATTATAGCGTTTAACATGCACAGTATTTAATAACAATTTAATATGGTTTTACTGTTAATGTTTTCATATTTTTTTCATCCTAGATTCAGAGAAACCTCCGGAAACTACTCAAAGAGACTTGAAAGAACACTTGTGTTTGTGTGTCTGGACAGAAGCTTTACCTCTGTTAGAAATGTTTGTTGAACATTTTCAGCTCATACAGAAATATTTCTTAAAGTTTTGTGAACTCAAATTGTGCAATAACAATAGCGTCTTCCTGCTCTCCGCTCAGGATTGTTTTATCACTCTATTAAAACTAGACGTTGTGCTAGAGTGTAACGTAATGTTTGAGCATGTGTGTAGTATTTATCTGAGAGCTTTTATTTTGCACTTCTTAATAGTGAGATTTTTCCTACGGTATCAGGTTCAAAGGTCCTATTTCAATGTTTTCCTACCATTTCATAAAAGGTCAACTCATGCTTTTTTTTGTTTGTTTGTTTTTTGTTGTCTTGTAGATATTTGTACCATATGTTTCATTTACACGTACAGCTGATTTTTCTCACAGTGTGTGGTATTTAGACAAAATTTCACAGCATACTGGGCTTACAGGAGAAGAGCTTTGTTTCATGTAAACACTAGAGACCTTAATTAGAGTCAGAATCAATTTCCACTGTACCTTTGGTTTTGCTGCTGTCGAGTGTTTGAAAGGTTGAGCGTTCATTTCAGGAACAGTACAAGCTTGTGTTTTCTACTACGGTGGTTTGGTGACCCTTTTTTTACATTCAGATCACAGATTGTGCCTTTCAATATCACGTTATAACTGTGTCACAGCCCTGAAATAAAAGGCTTGTATGAGAGTGTATTTGCTTCAAGAGTATTTTTATTCACGGGGAGCAGGTGACATAATCATTGACAAATGGATGCAAACACCTCTACAAAAGGTGGGTTGGTATGGTGGGCCAGTTATATTACTTAAAAGGTGCAGTGTGTAAGATTTAGCAAGATTAAATGGAATATACGTAATATTTCACTGGTGTCTAGGGGAGATCCTTGATGAAAGTACAGGGGTGACGTTTGTACCACAGACCCATTATTAATCACCCTGGAAGACGGGGCTATGAAACCAAAATCATGACCCCACAGACATCCACAGACTTCCCTAAAAAAATTAATCAGAAAAAAATCACTCAGCTACACTTGATTTAAAAAAAAATATACATAAAGTTTTGATGTTTTAATTGATTTTTGTAGAATGTTTTCCTTCAACGTTGAAAATGTAAGTATCATCCAACTATTTGTTAACTATATTTAAGCTATAAAATAATTTCAGCCCACATGATGATTGTAATATTAAGTGTTTGTGGCTAGTCCTGGCCTAAATGATGAGAAATTCAGCATGTATGAACACTACAATTCGTTCTGGATGACAGAAATTTATTTTACCTTGCAATAACTGCACTGAAAAAACAACAGTTCAAAGTTCCATTGAGATAAGTAAGTTGAACTTAACTTATTTACGTTTTTCCAACTAAATAGAGCAACTTAAATATTTGAAGTTGCTCTATTTGGTTGGATAAACTTAACTAATTTAATGTGAACTTACTGACCTGAATTAAGTGTAACTTGTTTTTTTTGTTTACTTGTTAACAGGTGGTACTTGGTAAAAACGTACTTTCGACCTGGATCTCCCCTAATCATGCAAAAATACTGTACAAACTTTGCTTATTTGTGTTTGTTACGGGAGGGATAATTGTCATTGTTCTTAATAGTACAGGTGTCATCACAGCATATCTCAGTGTACACCTGAGTAGAGTTTGAGTATTTGAAAACACCTGTGTGGATTTACACAGCCGTTATCCATGTAAAGTACACAAAGAAGAGTAAATATATTCCACCACTGCTCTTCTTCAGCTTCCAAACATAAACATGGTGTGCAATGCTCAGTCCTTATTCTCATCTATGTGCTCCTCTTTTTCTCTCTCCTCTTCACTCCCACTCTGTGGTGACTCATTGTTGTTTTTTTTCTGCTCCTGGTTTATTTTTCCGCTGCTTCTTAAAAATATATCATTTTTTATGTCAGCACACGTGGTGCCCCAAAAAAATCAGGAATCAGCACATACTCATACAGTTTTCATGCAATTTTCTAGACTACAAGTCTATCACGTGCTGATAATATGAAAGACACTATGTACAGTGTATTGGACTCAAGTTACATACAGGGGATGTACACAAAAACATAAAATTTAATCTGCAACACAAAGAGTGTTAAACGGTGGAAAGTATGTTTATTCACTTAATTACTGCATTTAAGTGCAATTTAGATGTACTTATTTTTGAATATTTCCATTTTCTGATTACTACACTTCAGTTCAGAGGGGAATATTGTACTTTTTCCACCACAACATTTCCTTAGCTCCACTTAATTTGCATGTTCAAATAAATAATACGACATATAAGTTATCACGTCATGACAACATACAGTTGCAAGAAAAAGTAAAGCCAGTTTGTAGGTTCTTGGTTTTCTGCATAAATTGGTCGTGAAATGTGATCTGAACGTCACCAAAGTCACAAATATCAACAAACACAGTGTTTCTAAGCTGATAAAACACAAACAGTCATGGTTTTGTAGTTATGTTTTGATTTCTACACTGTTGCTACTTTTACTTTAGTAAAAAGTTGAAAAGTGAATTGGGTCTAAATGTGTTTATGTGTGTATCTAAAGCAGAGGGGGCAGATCTTGGATTTACAAACTCAATACTCAAATAAAAGTGTAAGTACTTACTTAATATAAAGAATCACTTCAATTTACTGAAGCTAAAGTGCCAAGTACATGCTCTAACGTGTAAATACAACTTGATGATACAGCTCTAAGAAAACAAAGTATTTAAAAGACTATTGAATTTTTAATAACAAGAATGTAAAGATGTAGTCCAAATTTATTGCACGTGGGCCTCATAATAGGTTTCTGCAGAAATCTAAAATATTCCAGTCTTTTGGGTAATAAGTTTAACTGATGCACAAATTAAAGGAGAGAACCACTTCAAAAGCCTGATTACTGAGAATATGCAATGACAAATCGACATTTATTTGATTTTTTCTAGTCAGAAATTGACCCTTTAAGTAGCAGCAATAAAAAAACAGATTAAGTAAAATTAAAATTTGTAAAAGGAGAAAATATTCAGTGTGAACTCATTTTTATGTTATAAACCAAAAACATTCAACAGTGGAAAATGTCTAGGAATTAATAAAAAATAAGTTACTATTTTGAAATGGAACAAAAAACAGCTCAGGTGGTAAAAATCACAAAAATACAACATAAGTTATTTATTTATTTTATTTTGTGTTGACAATGTGTTTCTGAAAGTAACAAATTATATAAAAATTTATAAAAATAAATTATTTCCCTCTGAATTGTTACTTGAATAAATGCACGTTACCACCTTTAGTATAAAGTTGCATATTTTATACACGATGCAAATGCAAGAAATAACCAGAAAATAGACAAGAGAAACAGCCACATCATGTGAACTTATAAAACAGGTTGTTACAACAACGCATCCGCCCACTCCTGAATTTTGAACCAATGACATTCACGCCTCCGCATCTCGTCTGCCCATCAACCCC